>PVKC010025356.1:0-16487 GCA_004027635.1 Crocidura indochinensis
CGGGAGATAGCATGGAGGTAAGGCGTTTGCCTTTCATGCAAAAGGTCATCGGTTCGAATCCCGGTGCCCCATATGGTCCCCCGTGCCTGCCAGGAGCAATTTCTGAGCATGGAGCCAGGAGTAACTTTTTTATTTTTAATTATGAGAACAAAGATGCAAAGAAAGAGGACAAGGTAAAGTTACAATGGAAGGACGATCACATAAACAGACTTCACATAAGTCCCCTTGCTGATATCTTAACATTGAGCTTTCAGCCAAAGAATATTAAGAAAAATAAAACAGAACCCATGTACAGTTACTTTGTCCCTCAAGACCCTAGATTGTAATACATATTTCTTAGCAGCACATCAAACATTCCAAAGCCATGAAACTTATGTAACTCCGTAAGTATTGAAGGCGTAGTAGTTTTTTACATTTCCATGCATATGCATATTAGTTTAAGTTTGCCTCAAAAGTGGGTTTTTCGTTTTAAGGATAAGAGTCAAAGGAGCACAGTAAAAATGGCGTTAGAGTGGCAATGATTATTTGCATCGGCCCACCAAAATATGGGGGACATGGAAAGGGAAATCCTTGGCCTAAATACAAGGGGACCAAACCCCTGAACTTTCCTGGCATAAGACCAGCTCTAGGCTCCAGGCAAACTAGATTGCCCAATCCAAGTCGTTGTCTGTAGTGCCAACACACTTTTATTTTACACGCTGTCTCTGTTGTTGGTATCATGTTTCTGTATTAAAGATCCTGGAATCTGCATATCCTATATTGCAGTTAGGATGGTACAGAATGTCCACTCCTTTCACCTTATAATTAAAGTGCAATGCAGAAAGCCCTGTCCAGTATGCAGGTCGTTGATGTTCTTGAGTCTTCTCAGTGTTAAGGGAAGTTTCTTGTGAGTAGATCTATGTCAGAGCAGCGGTGGGGTCTTCCCTGGTAGAAGATTGCTTCCAGGTGTTGTAAAAAACCTTGGATGTTTCATAGACAGCTTCCCTGGTTCAGGGGTGAATGGAGAATGCCCATTTTACTGAGGCCTGTGCGAGTACCAGGTCATTATGCCAATGTTCAGGATGTAAGGTTCCATTGCACTACAAGATTTTGGATGTTCCAATCTCTATTAGATAAGAATTTATTTGTGGTAGGTATTTTCCATTTTAATGTGCCTATGCAAACAAAGAACAATGCCACATGTCTTTATAGGTCCATATGGGGAATGCAAGAACATGTTTAAAACTCCCCATGACATAGTTAAACATAAGAATTAAACTGAGGGACTCTTTCACTGAATATTTCTTATTGAAAAGTTCACAAAGAGAAGAAAGGATAAAAGGTGGGGAAAATCTTCACTGTTTACAAGAATATTTAGTAAGAGTTATCTATATAAAATATTCAAAGCCATATGTGTACATTTTATGTCTTTTAAAATAGTTGGGGTTTGTTAAATCCAGTGAAACATGTTGGTGTGTGATTAGGAATGTGCAGAACAGAAGCTAAAAAGGATAAATGGGGGGAGTACTGGAGGTTGGGGGTGATAGAGTTAAAAAGTGAAAATGAGCTTTACAGGGGTGTGTGAGGGGGCAGAATACCAGATGGACATTCTACATACACAAAACATAACTTAAGGATGGGATATATTATTAACATGAACATGCAGACTAGTAAGATATTGCCAGAGGCTGCCTTATTAAAAATGAGCAGCTCACAACACCCCCAATTTTGGACCCACCTGGAGACCAGGGGTCAGGGGAGGGTGCGGCTGGGGTCTACCAAGGTTCCCAGCCTGCCCAAGCTAGGGAGAAAGCCTTCGACATTGGGTTCTCCCCAGGCCCCATGCCGGGTAGAGCCAGGCTCAGGATCAAAAAACGATTCGGTAGAGAATCAGAAGCCAGGATCTACCCGCCCTCCTCCCTGAGCCCTCACCCCCTGCACAGGGGGAAGGGCGGGGAAAACTTGGGATCTCCTCCCAGAGGGTCCACCCAACACCCATCTTTTCTGGCCGCCTCACCAGAGCAATTCTTGCCAAGGAATTAAGAACACCTTAGTCACAGACACATATCAGCCACAGACTCCTAAGACATACCTTAGTGACAGCAGGCCCTTTTTATTGGGTGAGTATAATTTGTTTGGTGTTGCCAATTTCACCCAATGTATGAAAGAGTGTAATATATGTTGTAGCTGCCCCATCTTGTGGGCCTCCAACAAATCATCTCCAGTTCTACCTTCTATTCTCATTTCATTTACCCACATTGGTCTTGGTCTAATCTTTATTGCACGTCCTAACCTGGATCTCTCTTGCAGCAGTGAAACCTAAGGAAGGTGGCAGCCCCAGTGAGTTCTGCAAGATTAAGGATAAGGATGCAAGTAGAACAGGCAATGAATGAGGTTACAGACTTTTTTCCTTCTTTTTTTTTTTTTTTTTTTTTTTGGTTTTTGGGCCACACACAGTGACGCTCAGGGGTTACTCCTGGCTGTGTGCTCAGAAGTCACCCCTGGCTGGGGGACCATATGGGGCACCGGGGGATCAAACCATGGTCCGTCTAGGCTAGCGCGGTAAGGCAGGCACCTTACCTCCAGTGCCACCGCCCGACCCCATGACTTTTTCCCTTCTATTTTCACCTTCCTCTCTCTTCTAAAAATAGTCTCAATGGAATATGAAAGGGTTTCTATTCCCATATACTGTTACGGAGAAAAATAAAAGCACAACTTTTCAGTGACCTGTTGTCAGAGCAGAGCTTAAACAAGGTTCCAATGAATTATGAACAATGTCATTAGCACTTTTTCTTACCAGAAGAGTGCATTGAGAGCAAACAACTGAGCAAAAGTCATTCCAGCTCTGAAGTGAATTACAGGAATTCGTTTAAATTGAAGATTGCATCAGGAAGACACACCATTTAGTAGAAAGTTGTTGAACAGTAATTTTTCCTTTTCTGTTTATTCCCTCCCTCACTGCCCCCTTTCACCTAGGTGAATTAGTTACTAAATTAAAATTCATTATAAATTTATGAGCTATCTATCCAGAGCAATCCCCAGTTGTCACTCTTTTAAAATAATATGTTGGAAAGAGGTGATAATTCATGTCATACAACACGTACTTAGCATGTGTGTAGCTTTAATTAAGAATGAAAAAAAGAGTTCAGTACCAGAGTAAACTTCAGAGGGCTGGAGCAAATTCTTTGCAAGTAAGATCCCCATTTTTCAGCCTCTACACACTTGATTGCCACCAAGCACTGCTACGTGTGGCCCCGACCCCAAAAGTATTAAAGAAAATTTTTAAAGAAAATCATGACAAATGATTTTGTTTACAACTTCATTTCTAAACAAATTTGTGTTTTTTTTTTTTTTTTCGTTTCCACAATTGGAGTTATCCAGAAAAATAGATGCCGTGGGATCATTAGTCCCTGTCAGTCACTACACAGCTGTTCTTTTGAGTTGCTGTGAAGTGCTTGCGCTTCATATTGATCTACAGCTGGATTAACAGCTGCCAGAGTTATGAACCCCTATTGATTATGTAGATGCTTGATATGGTAGGCAACGAAGTCTTTTCTGCCTGTTGATCAGATTTCATCATTCCCTGGCTTTCACTTCTCTTGATGAAAGATGATGCTGACAAACTATAGGTCCCTTTTTCTTACCCACATCAGGAATACTTCACAATCAATCACAAACATCTTGGATGCAAGGGTTGTCACCACATCGTGGAGTGCACTAGTACTGGAGGTTAGACCAAGAACAGAAAAACTCTCCAGATTTAGCCTATTTCCACTGCTGAGGTATTTGTCCACTCAAAGTGGACTAGCAGTAGATCTGATGAGATAAAAGCTATCATTTTTCTAAAGCATAATGGGCAACATAGTATTTTATGCAGCAATGACAAAGTTAACAGAGAGGAAACAAAAAGTCTCATTTCCTTCCTTTATTAAGTATTTAATGGGAAGAGGATACTATTGGGCATTTAGTTTACAAACTGACATTCTTGACACTACTAATTTTTCCAAAGTACAGAATGCATTGTAGTGCATACTGTATATCCAGATGCTTACAAATATGAAAACACATAAATCATGTTATAAATAGGCAGCAGGAGTAGAGTGAGCTAGAGGAAAATGGTCTTGGGTCTTGGGTTCAGTCCCTGGTACTACCTGTGGTACCCCAGCTACACTAGTAGTGGCCACTGAGCCAGGAGTAAGCCCTGAGTACTGCCAGGTGTGCTCTCCCCACAAAAAGGAATCTTCTATTGAAGGTCAGATTCTAAACTGAGATTCACTATAAGACTTGAAATGATGGTGAGGGCTGTCCTCAAGTTTGCAGCCTGATGGCCAGCTGCAAATTGTAATAGTCCCAATTATATAGCTATTTTCAGATACTGCCATTCTTTGTAATGAATCTTTGTAATGAACACAGGCTTTTGCACACTGATGATACAAGGTCATTGCATGAAGTGACAGTACAGACAAAAGATCCTTTACTTTGTTTTGCCTCTATTAATTTTTTTGCATCATTTGTCATTTTTCAGTCCTTCTCCAAGTCTCTGACACCTTGTTCTTTTCCTTTCTCTGTCAAAAGTTTAATATATACTCGAAATCCAATTAATTCTTCTATGTGTTGTGTGATGTATCTCCATTTTGTTGTTGTCATCATTGTTGACTTGTAACACATTTTAGAATTCTGCTTTCAAAGTAAATAGACTCCAGAAATAATGCTTAAATTTTTATGATAATTGACTCCTGAGATGGTCTGAAAGTTACCTTCAATATTTTCTGTAGAGGCATGGGAAGGTAGTACAATAGGTAGAGAACTTATACACAGCTGACCCAGATTCAGTCTCCAGCATTGTAGATGGTCCCCAAAGCATTGCAGGGTTTGGCCCAAAAACTAAACTAAATATATATATATGAATGAAAAGTGCTGGATATAATTTCATGGTATGCGTGTTCTCTTTCCTCCTATTTATGGCTACCAACTGGGTTCAGAATCCATTGTATAATGAATTTCCATGGTCACTGATAAAATTTGAAAGATAGGGGCCCGGGAGATAGCATGGAGGTAGGGCGCTTGCCTTTCATGCAAAAGGTCATCGGTTCATATCCCGGTGCCCCATATGGTCCCCCGTGCCTGCCAGGAGCAATTTCTGAGCATGGAGCCAGGAGTAACCCCTGAGCACTGCCGGGTGTGACCCAAAAACAAAAACAAAAAATAAATAAATAAAAAAATAAAAAGAAAAAAAATTTGAAAGATACTCCCTCAGTAGATACTCATGACTGCCCAATCTACTAGGAGCTGTCCAGAGCACTAAGTTGCAGTGTGAGAACAGTGGCCTACTCATTAAAATCTACCAAATAGATGAGGAAATGATAAGGAATCAGACAATAACAGGCTAGATGCCATAGAAGGGGAATTTTGGGACACTTTCAAGAGTATTTAAGATGAATATTTAATTTGGCAGTGTGAGGCATCATCCAGTGTTTTTAGTCATAGCTGAGTTGATCTTCTAGGTAGGATGGCTTTTATATACAGAGCCAAGAGAATAAGAGACATGTATATTATGTTGATAAATTTGAGTTTGATTTTAAAAGAACCTTAAGTTGTAGGTTGAGTAAGAACTGCTCTATAATTGAGAAATCTGATAAGTGTGGAGAATGGTTTCAGGGAGGCAGGCCTGCAGGACTGGAACTGATTTTTATCTTAAGTATTGACAACATAGAGGGAAAGAAAAGAATGAATTAAGAGGATTTGAATTGGAAGCCACATACGTTAGAGACTAGTCTTTATTCCTTCAGTGAATATTTATTGTGCTTCTCTGTGTTAGACATGGTGGGGAACTAGAGAACATTTTCTTTTTCTTTAAGTCAAGGAATGATAATATTCAGGCATGAAGTAGATGATGATGATGATGGCATCATCATGATGAAGGCATCTTCACCAAATGATAATGTCATTATCATCAGAGATGGGACAGACATGTCTCTCACCAAAGGGTCGCTAGGCAGAGAAGCACTTCCTAAAACCAGAGGTCCCTTCCTGAGATTTCAGATACAACTATTCTTGAGGATGCTGTGTCTAATGAGGGTTTCATATAAGCAATACATAAGATCCAGTGATATATAGATGGCATTTGAAGACAGGAAGTAGGTGCACTTACCCAGGATAGCTTGTACATGAGAGGAAAGAAGAGCGAGGACTGGACCTGTTGAAATCATGCAGAACCCAGAGGAACCTAATGAGAAAGGCGGAAGTGTTAATCAAGTACAGAAAATGTGGCCCAAGATGGAGTCCATGGAGCAAAAAAGAAGAGCAGTCACAGGGCTTGATGCAGTTTTGTTGGGAAGGCTTCTGGTTTCAAGTGATAGCCAAGGCTTGCATTATTAAACCTCACCCTATTGCCATTTTAGCTGAAGGTGATGTGTATGACTTGTCACATCAAAGGGCTCAGTTTGGCCATGAAAAAAGAAAGAAAATTTTTTCTTGTGAATTGTATCTCAAGGAAGCAATTATTAGGTAAAAGGAAATGATGAAAATTTTACTCTTTTAAGCATGTCCTAATTAAAGAGTTAAATTACAAAAGAGCGGACTAGTAGCACCCAGATAATGTAGAGGTGGAGTAGAGTGGAATGAGGGAAATATTGTCCATAAAAAAAGAGAATATATTTGAATTTAGTGACTTAGTAGCACCTTAAGCAAAAAGAAATGGACCTCAGCATGAGCATGTGAAGCAGAGGACAGGGTACTCAGACAGCTAAAACTAAATTCTGCGAGTTTTTTCTTTTTAAAAAATATTAACAAAATGTGGGGCGGAGTGATAACACAGTGGTAGGACATTTCAGCATCCCATATGGACCCCCCGAATCTGCCAGGAGTGATTTCTGTGTGCAGAGCCAGAAGTAACCTGAGTGCTGCTGGGTGTGGCCCCAAAACAAAACAAAACAAAAACCATTAATAAAATGTTCACTTAAAATTAGACATAGGGAAGACAGTGGTAATGAAATCTGGTAACATGTTGAAATGATCTTAACTATGATAGGTTTGTATCTGTGTCAGTAATGTTGCATTTTTTTTATTCATTTGAAAATGAATAATATGGTTATCACATTAAGAGAACACAGAGGAGGACCAGCGCAATAGCACAGCAGTAGAGCATTTGCCTTGCACGCGGCCAACACTGGACGGACACGGGTTCAATTCCCTGCATCCCATATGTTCCCCTGAGCCTGCCAGGAGCCATTTTTCAGCACAGAGCCAGGATTAACCCTTGAATACCACTGGGTGTGGCTGAAAGAGAGAGGGGGGGAAGGAGAGAGGAGAGGAGAGAGAGATCACAAAAGAAAGTTTATTTCTGTCATTTATCCAATGATTTATTTTATGTCATTTATCTTTGTGATTGGTTGAGGTTCTGTGACTTATTGTACTATTAATGATGGTTTCTCATGCAAATATGAGTCAAACAATTTCTTTGGTTATTCCCACAGTGAACTTAAAAGCCATGATCCTTTTTCTGTGAAGCATAAATTCTAATGAAAGAATAAAACACTTGTTAGTGCACAGAAATGTTGATGTATGATTTTTCAAATCTGTGAGCAAAGTATGCTTTATTCAAACTTGGAGAAACTTGGGGAGCCACTGACTAGTACCTTAAAATCTAAAAATGTTTGCTTTATATTCAGATATATTTCAGTGGGCCAGAGAGATAGTATAAGGATAAAGCTGCTTGACTTGTACAACATGAGCAGGTCCCTGATGACCCCGAGTATAGAGCCAGGAATAAGCTTAGAGCATAGCTGGATGTGCCCTCTACATTTATTTTTCCAATAAAGTTGTGTGCCTTTCTACAGCTAACCTGGATTTGGTACCACAGGTCCCCCAGTTACCACCAGGCATGATCCCTGAGCACTGCTCTATGTAGACTCCACTTCATTTCCCCCCTTGTCCTCCCCTCATATATTTTAGTGTTCCAGGGATGATCCAGTAGTAGTACCTAACTAGCAGGTATGAGGCTGTTGAGTTTGATACTTGGCCCCACCCCATATGCTCTGGACTACCATTTGGAATCCCTAGAATCCCAACCAAGTGTTTCTATTTCCTGGCACTTCACAGCCAAATGTGTGTAAGCACCCAGTCAGGAAAGGAGGAGGGAAGTAAATAAATAATGTATCCTAGAATAATTGAAAATTCCATGAAGTTTAAAACTAACCTCTGAGAAGTGAAAAATCACTATTATCATATGTTCTTTAGTCCTCTTCAAACATGTAAGAAAGGGCTTAGGAAGATTTATAAACTCAAGGATATCATTGCATTATTTCTGGGATAATAAGGGTAAAAGTAATCTCTTCAAACATTCAATAAATTTTATGTACAAATAAGTGATGCTTAGGCCAGAGAGACAGATCGATGGGTTGGACCCAAGTATTGCGTGTGGGAGGCCAACATTAATTCTCTATCATATTAGGGGTCTCCTGAGTACCACCAGGAGAGGACTGTAGCCAGGAATGGCCCATAAGTATTGAAAGGTGTAGCCCTCAGGCCTCCCCAAAGTACATATAACTGAAGTTTCCCACATAATTTGAGATGTCCAGTTTTTGCAGCTGAAGATCAATTGTATTTACTAGTAAAATGAACATTTTTCAGGTGTTGCCTGTATCCTAGATACTGTTCTGATGCATTACATGGTGTCCCTTCTTGAAGTGTTCAAAACTATCATCTGAAGTAGGTGCCATAATGGTTTACATATTTTACAGGTAGCAAGCCAGAATTTAAATCCAGGTGCAGACTGAAGGTCTCTTTTCTAGCTTTCATGCTGTTCCAAACCTCCCTTTGTTTCCTGATTTTGTATCTTTTTCAAAAACTGGACTTCAGAAGATTTTGGTGGAGAGGAATTAAACTTAATCTGTCTGAAAAGTAAATTTAGATGGTGCTTCCAACTCCCAGCTGAAAATGATCTCGGAGTTGATAGGCTCCCTTTCCTTAGCCACATTCAGTCTTCACCAGGAGACCTTGAAGTGTGTGTGTGTGGGGGGGGGGGGGGGGGGTGTTTTAGAAGTCCGGTTTTCATCACTTGTCAAAATAACTTTCAGAAAATTACTTTGAAGATTTCTGCAGTAAGAGATTTCCTTGTTTATGGTAAGCTCTCATTTCAGCAGCACTCATTTGCGAGGCTGGGTTTTATGTTTATGAAAACAAAGCCCCCATGATCAGCTTGGTCCATACTAATATTGATCCTGAGCTCTTTCCCCATGTCACTTAGATTCAAACACACAGATCTGTTGAGCAAGAATATTTGGACTGTACATTGTGTTTAAGTAACTCTCATTTTAAATGTTAAGGTTTGGGATATGTGTTTTTTAATTTCAAACTTTGAATTCACTCTGGAAGTTTTTTGATTTATTGAAAGGTGACTGGACCTTAAGAAACATTGAGAAACACTTTCCTTTGCATGCTTATTTGAACAGAAAAACTAAAGTGCTTGCAATGTATTTTTTAAAAACTGCATGGATCCCTTCAACAAAGCCTCAAGTTTTTTTAAATAGGATTAAGAAAAGCTCCTAGTCTCATGATTATGGAATGTTGAGATATTTTCTTCTTCATTTATCATCTTTACAAAATAAGTTTAGTGTGTAGATGTTGATAAGGATCCAGCAGAAGAGGAACGTTATTTTCTATGATAATCCAACACTAATTAAAAATAACCCACTTTGACTTGTTTGACTTTTATTTCCATGAATTCAGGTTGTCAGAAATTATCTTAGTCATAGTTTTTTTGGTTCTCGTTGATGGCTCCTCCAAACACTGTAGATTTTGTGTTTTAGCAATCTGAATCCTGGAAAATAGGTATATGTTGACAATTGATAACATTAATATTAGCCTACATATACCACATATATATTATAATTAAAAGCCTACAAGATATCACTTTGGGGGAGGGAGGGGTTGAGTGATACCTGGCAGCGCTCAGGGGTTACTCCTGACTCTGCACTCAGAAATTGCTCCTGGCAGGCTTCGGGGATCATATGGGATACCAAGAATTGAACCATGGTCCGTCCACGGTTGGCCGCATGTGAGGCAAATGTTCTACCTCTGTGCTTTTGATCTGGCCCCCAAGATACCATATTTTTATTACACTTTTTTTTTTGTTAAACATTTAATGTGTTGATGAAGAATGATCTAATGCAGAGCTGTGTTTGCTTTGAGTGTGGGGCCACACATGATTTAAGTTTTTATATGTATCACTAATTTTTCATTATAAAATGCATCTTAATGATAAAGTAAGAGTAAAATAAAAGTAAGAGTAAATGATAGAATAAAGTAATAAATGTCAATAATTTTATATGCCAATCATTCACTAGAAAGTATAATGGGGAAGAAGGAGAAATAAATGACCCAACAATACATTATCAATGATAACCAAATATATTCAGCACAGAACTCTATAGATATTTTCAAAACATAGATTTAAGACAGGGAAGTTTTAAGTGGGATATATTTAAAAACTAGTGAAAAATAAGAAAATAAAAATAGGAAGGTTAAATTGTTTTCACAATGGGGGCAAAAGTTTTTTCTGCAAGCGAAACCAGTATCATTTGACACCTGCATATTTAGAACTGGAGTAAAACCTAGAGCACAGGATGACTTCCAAATCTGCAGAATAAAATACTGAGCAGAAGGGAACTTCATTAACTAAAAATAGCAACCATTTATTTAGGGTCTGTTTTGTGTTAGGCACTGTGATAGGTATGTTCAGAGATGAGCTTATTCAATCTTTACCACTATTTGAAAGTTATTTTTATTAACCTCACATTTTAATAAAAGAGCAGTTTATAACAAACAGTAAAGGAGTTTTCTAAGGGGGGATAAGGGCCAGATGTCAGAGCTAAGATTTGAACTTGACTTGTAGCCTTAAGTATTTTTTTTCAAATAGCATATAATGTTATATCACAGTCACAGACCCCAGAAGAATAATGTTCAGGTAGAGGCAATGAGTCCTGGTATTTTTACATATTGAGTTTACAAGATTGGCACGATCTCTGTTTTGAAACACTCTGTTGGAAATAAACTCTGGAGTTCTGGAGAAAGCTGTTACCTAGAAATATCCTTATCAGTAGATGGGTAAAGTTTAGCAAACTGATAAGATTACCCTGAGGAAGTAGTTGTCAGCAAATAGGAATGGATTCTGGGAAAAGTGTCCTTTAAGAAGCAAGTAAAGGAGAGCTAAGGTTGGGGAGGGAGGGAGAGAGAAAAAGAGAGAGAGAGAGGAGAGAGGGAGGGAGAGAGAAGAAAGAGAAAGAAGAGAGAGGAGAGAGAAGTACTGCTGGCAGGGTGCTTGCTTGGTTTCTATCCCCAACAACCCAAGCAATGCTAGAAGTGATCTCTGACCTCAGAGCCAGAACTAAGTCTTAAGTACCACTAGGTATGGCCCTAATGACAAAACAAAAAAAATGTGTATATGGGGAGGGGAGTTAGGGGAAGAATTTAAGCAGACACTATTGAATGGGAAGGCAAGAAGTTCAAAACTTCAGTACTGCAAGACCAAAGTATTCTTACCTGCCAACTGCCAGCTCAATCTCTACCTCCTAGCTTTGACTACCTGTAAAGTATGACTTAAATAATCCTTGTGTCTTAAAATTGTCATAGAGAGTAATGGTGAAGTAGGGGTGAGTACTTAGTGCCATGCATTGTGTGTGTTTTTTTTTCTGAAGTATCATTTCCTATTGCAAAAAAAAAAAAAAAAATTGACGTTCCCCTTGTGCCCAGGGACCATTTTTTCTGTAAATAAAAATAGGCTAAAGCTAAAATGGAGATACATTTTGGTATTTTAGTTAAGTGAGTTCCAAGTTCCCTTGTCTTGGAGGACATTGAACTGTGAAAGAGAATTTGGATTAATTGGGTTATCTAGATGCTGAACCTCTTAGTGCCCAGTCCTGAACAAAGCACTGAACAAAGCACTTAATGGTAACCATTAACCCCATGGTCAAGGTTTTCTATTTTTCTCTAAAAAACAAAAAAAAAAATCCTTTATGGAAAACAATATGGAGATTACTCAAAAAACTAGAAATTGAGCTCCCAGATGATCAAGCTATACCACTTCTAGGGATATACCCTAGGAACACAAAAATACAATTAAAAATGCCTTCCTCACATGTATATTCATTGCAGCATCATTTACAATAGCTAGACTCTGGAAACAACCAAGATGCCTGTCAGATGAATGGCTAAAGAAACTGTGGTACATCTGCACAGTGGAATATTATGCAGCCATCAGGAGAGATGAAATTTTCCTATACATGGATGTACATGGAGTCTATTATGCTGAGTGAAATAAGTCAGAGGGAGGGAGATTGACACAAAATCATCTCACTCATCTATGAGTTTTAAGAAAAATAAAAGATTTTTGATAATGCCAGAGACAATAGAGATGAGGGCTTGAAGGACTGGCTCACGACATCAAGCTTACCACAAAAAAGTGGTAAGTGCAGTTAGAGACAACTATGGTGACAGTGTCAATGAGTGAGAGAAGTAGAACGCCTGTCTCATATATAGGCATAGTGGGGAGGGAGATTGGGGACATTGGTGATAGAAATGTTGTACTGGTGAAGGGGGGGGGTGTTCTTTTATGACTGAAGACCAACCATGTGGTGGATGGGTATTTGGGGAATTCCTGCAGTTTGTCTCAGATAGGTTTCAGGGTTTTTTTTGTTTTGTTTTGTTTTGTTTTGTTTTGGGGGGGTCACACCCAGCAGCACTCAGGGGTTACCTCTGGCTCTATGCTCAGAAATCGCTCCTTGCAGGCTCGGGGAACTATATGGAATGCTGGAATTCGAACCACTGTCCTTCTGCATGCAAGGCAAACGCCTTACCTCCATGCTATCTTTCCAGCCCCTGTTTATTTTCCTTTTAATCTCTAATCTTTTCTAGGGGACTTCTTTTTTTTTAAATTAATGCCCGCCTGCCCACCAGTGCCCGGCCTGTGCAACCCCTCTAGGGGATTTTTTATAGTTTCTCAGATACATATTGTGTCGGAAAGAGGGGTTGTATAAATTTGGGGAGGGAGAGCAAATAATATTCTAAGCATACCTGAGATTGCCATATAAAATCAGCATCATTTGCACCTTTAGAGTAGAATTGAAAAATTAATGTTGTACCATCTCCCAGTTAACTTAAGATGAAGACATATAATCAGTCTGATTTACAAGATGATTACAATCAGAAAATGAGATTTTTCAATGGAGATTTTCTGAGAGAAAACTATATTCCTTTTGGAAAAACCAGTTTTACTCTCTTGTATATTCAGTTAATAATTCTCACTGGCATTTTTCTCTTTCTCTTTGCAGTCAGTCTTTATAAATTGGTTAGACTATCTACTGTTTTGTGAACTCATTAGAAAGCCTAGAGAAGATTAGATGTTTTTCCAGTTTCCCTAAGCTTGTATTTCTACCACTATAATGAGGTACCTCTGAATAAAACAAACAAACAAACAAAATACAACTAATCTTTAAGTCAAAATTTTAGTCAGAATTTTAGTTTTAGATTTGTGATTTGATCATTATTAATATCAAATTATTTTACTTCCTTTGACTTTAATGGTTTAAATTTGAATACATCCTTTGTTCACAGTTGGTTTTCATATTTGAATATATCTCACAACTAAGTCAAGCATTCTTTCATTTTCATATTTATTTGTGTGCCACAAAACTTTTACTGGCATGTTCCTCAAATATTTGAATTACAAAGTTAGATATAAATGGGACCCAAATTGCAAAAGTAAATAGTGCTGCCCTTTAAAGAAAGAAAATCAACTTGCCTTATTCAGATTCTGAGGCTTAATTAGCTCTGACTTCTAAAAAAAACAATCAAAACCAGAAAAGTTAGTAATAGCATGTACTTCCCATTTGTAGCAGATTTTGAAACACCATTTTTATATATTTATATAATCAATTGATAGATTCTTTACAATATTCTTTTATCTATAATACAAATTTTACTTTGGTTTTGGTTGTGTTTTTGTTTGTTTGTTTGTTTGTTTGGTTTGGTCTTGGCAAAATAAAGGACTTTAAATCCCTACATTTTTCTAAAATGACCTAAGATTTTAAAACTCATTTCCTTTGAGCCTTAATCCTGTTGCTCTTTGATGTGGCTAAGTTGTCTGACTGAGAAGAAAGCTTGAAGATTTCAAGGAAAATATATGTATGAAACAATGAATATATATTATGTATTATTAAATATAGAATTTATATATTTTATGTATTATTAAATATATATATTTCTTAAGCAGATACATGCCATATTTCAAGTCCTATGTGTGGTTGTTTTAAATCATGAATTCAAAAATGTGAAACTCCTCTCATAGAAAGATAGAATCATGCCCTCTTAACTTAGATCTGGATTCTGAGACTATCTAAAAGGAAACTGTACGAGAAATCTGTTCAGTTTTTGTTGAGAAATCATGACAATTTCTAGTTCCAACCTTTAAGGAACATCAGCTTCCACTTCCTGTTTCTTGGACGTTCACTTTTGGAACCAGCTATTCAGCTATAAAGATCCTGAACTGGGGGTCGGGGGGATAAGAATCTTGAACTGTCTGTGGAGAGAGCTAGTAGAGAGGAGCTGACAGCCAGTACCACTTGTCAGCACTGGGAGTCAACCTTCTTGGAAGAGGATCTCCAACTGTGTAGAGCAGAAAAACGCCTTAACAATATCAGAAATTTGGCAAAAGAAGTTACTGTCATGTTCAGCCACCATGTTTTGTTGCCAGACAAGGAAGTGGACATATAAGCAAGTCTGAGGCACTGTAAAAATATGATGACAGCAATATAATCTGAATACTGAATTGAGTCATCTAATCCTTCACTATCAAGAAAGACTTCCTCAGTGACAGACAAGGGAACTAAGTCTTGAATGAGTAAGGGAGTAAGGGTTAGGCAAGATGAGGGCAGTCTTGAGAGTGGGTGGAAAGAGAAATGTTGGGATATTTTGGGCAATATTTGGGTGTGATCAGAAATCATGTCAGAAGCCACTCAGAAGGTGTACCTGAGGAATTACAATTATTTAGTTGTTTTTGGAGCATAAAGTTGGTCATAGGATGTTCTGATTGCTGTAATCAGCAAAGTTAGCAAAGTTTGAATAATAGAAGGTCCTGTATGTCAATGAAAGAAAATTGTATGTAGATAGTTTTGTGTTCTTGTTTGTTGTAGGTAGCCTTGGGAAAAATCTAATCTGATTTGCTTTTTTAGAGCCTTCTGTGAACTGTGAGAAAAGTAGATTTTTATGTATTACAATTGATCATAGGAAGCTCAGTTAGATGTAGTTGTTGCAGAAAAAACAGGCTAGGAACAGGCTAGGACAATAGGGCCTGAATTAACACTGCAGTGTTAAGAATTAAGAGCGTAAAGAAATAATTAAGAGTGTTAAAAGGGGAGAGAAGTATGTTAAAAAAAAATAACATATTGGGGCCAAGTTATAGCACAGCAGTAGGGCATTATGTTGTAGCTGACTATATGGAAAACGGACAAAGTGAAGGAAGACTCAGATTTCTGAGTGCATGACCAAAAGGAATTGAATATAAAGACTATCAAAGTCTGTAAGATAAGCCTTGGGCTCCAAAACTAAGACTGGAGAGACATGGGTCTGGAAGCAAATGTGAACACTCAAGCCAGGAATCCCACCACACGGCCTTCTGCTCCTAAGAAGGAAAGCAGCTTAATAGAGGAAGACCAAAGAATGAGCCATCTTCCTAAAACCAGGGCTTTTATTAGCAAGAACCAGACAACACCCTAGTACGAAGAAGGTATACCAAGTAGGGAGGGACCAAGTAATCCCATCACCAGATCATACTCTGGGGTGGAATATAAATACTTGAGTGTGTTAGGACCCAGTAATCCAACATCGTCCCCTCATTGACTTTATAGAAAAACAAAGTAATTATATCCCATGGTTCTAAGGATAGATGCCTCTAACTAAAAGATAAATATAAAGGTTGACAATATTTTGCATAAGTACAGCAAAAGTTGAAAAAAATAGAAAAAAATGTTTGGCCTAAAAATGATATCCCTACCCATGAAGCATCCTGCCCTAAGACCATTTACAGCTCCAGGGAGACTAATTTGTCTAACTCCAATGTCTTTCTTCAAGGTCCCAGAAAATATTCTCCTCAATCATTTACACTGTCAGGTTTCAGTAATTGGAGATATTGGTGTTAGCACATATCCAAAGTCAGGATATCGTGATGCATCTCCTGTTTTAATCTCATTCTTTATGTGGCAAGGCAGGGAAATCTGCCTTCAAAGCAAGTCATTGATTTCCAAGCTATAGTCAGGTTAGTGTGTTAGCCTACCATTGGGTAAGTATGTGCCAAGACAGTTCCATTCATTCCTAAATGATCTCCAGTTCCCCAAGGCCAATCTGCCTTGGCTTGGCCAAACAAAAGATGTGAAGGTCAAGTCAAAATGATGAGCCAGAAGGTGGCCTCTCATCCACTGTAGGAGGGGTCTCCCATCTTTTTTTTTTTTTTTAGG
>PVKC010025357.1:0-16535 GCA_004027635.1 Crocidura indochinensis
AAGGTTTGATAAAATCCCAAAAATTAAATCATTATAAAAGGCAGAGAATCAGACTAATAAAACTTTTCTAGTGAAATGATCACTCATCCAATTTTCCCATTGTACTCTATGATATGTACATTCAAGCTAATAAATATGTAGAGCATCATGTAAAATAGGCAACATGGTTTCCTGTCAGAGAACAAAAACCATGACTTTAGTATATCCTGGAGCTGGTCATTTACAAGAAGTAGGAAGAGGGAAGTTATTTGTAAGCAGAACCTAGACACTGGTGTTAAATATAAGACAAGGATTTTGTTGTAAGAAGCAAGATTGTCTCTTAACAGGGCTTAAGTGAGAACAAAATAATGAATATGAGAAGATCAGTTGTTAATATTTGAAATGAAGAAATGATCAAATCCTCATATGTGTAATCAGAGAAGCCATGGAGAAAAATATGACTTCAGGAAACAACAAAGTATCTAACAAATGATTCTTTGAGGGGAATAAACCTAGATTTTATATTGAAAAGGAGATGCTGAAATAAAGCTGAACATGTGTATTATTTGGATAGAATGCCAAGGTAATTTGTTACCAGATGATGGGGCTAAGGCCTCAGATATACTGTGGTTGCCAATGAAAAGTTTATGACAGATGAAAAGTAGAGGAAGAGACAAAAAGTATAAGCAAATATCTTGGTCTTCTTGACATTGAAACGTCAGCTTCAAAATAGTGCATCTATAAATTTACTCATCAGAAGAAAGTATAATTTATGCACAGCCCTCTTTCAAGTCAAGCTAGTCTCTAGAATTGTGATATTTTGTGAAAACTCATGTCTTATGAATAGTTTGTATATTAAATTCATAATTATTTTTAAAAGCATAACCTCATGTACTATTGCAATTTCAGTATTCCTGCCATAGATTTATTATTTTAGTCTGTGTCTTTTGAACTCATAAAATTCTGATACAATTTCAGAAAAATGCACTACTGATTTCTGATTTTTCCAGAGAATGGCATGTTCATTGCTGGACAGTATATTATAGTAGATTAAAGTCAAGATGTTAACCTTGGGTTTCTTGGAATTGAATCTTTGACATCAGTATTATCTTCACAGTCCATTATATCATAAAATGCAAAGAATAATTATTAAGAGTTTCTGGGAGCCGGGAGGTGGCGCAGAAGGTAAGATGCCTGCTGCCTTGCCTAGGACGGACCACGGTTCGATCCCCCAGTTCCCATATGGTCCCCCGTGCCTGCCAGGAGCGACTTCTGAGTGCATAGTCAGATGTAACCCCAAAAAACCAAAAAAAAAAGAGTTTAAAATAAAGGTATATACCTAAGATAAATAGTTTAGCACTTGGCCCCTTCTACTCAAGTATTATATTATTGTTTTTATTTTCAGATTTCTATACATTTTTTATTTTGTTAGATGTTACATACACACATATAGACACACAAACACACACTATATATGGCTTTAAAGAATATTTGTGCATTAATTGACAACAGTCTGACTTGGGGTTTTGCACTAAATTAACTCACTTATTAGAAGTTCTGTCTCATTAAATTCTGAGATTTTTTTCATGGTTTTGCTCTAAACTTTAGTACTTGAGTGCTTAGTAGTAGCTCAGTATTATCTGAAAATTTGAATATTTGTGGCTATAATTCTACTTCAAGTTTACTTTTGAAAGTTCTGTATCCTGGGATATATAGTTAGAGGCTTCCACTACTTAATCATTAGAATAGAGATGTTTATGCTTAACACTGTGCTTGGTTCATTATTTGTTAAAACATTTTTATATAAAATGATGCTTTCATTTTCTAGGTCACCAGTGGACCAGATTAAAGATCAGCTTCAAAGCTGGATTAGAAATTTTTAGGTAAAACTATAAAAATACCAACTGTTTCTGACAAAAATTTACTCTATCAATCTTCAGATAACATAGATCGTAGATAATATATATAAAGATATATACAGAGAGATATGTAGATAGGTAAGCTGCAATTTTTTCTGATGATGTGTAGAAATTTAAAGGAATTTCTGAAATAAGAAATAGAAAAAGATATTTGGTAGCATAGTCAGGTGGTGGTTCAAATTTTTATAGATATAATTAGAATATTAATATATTAATATAAAATAAAATCACAATACTGACAGAACTTATTTTACAGTATGAATAGTAATGATGTTTATGATATAATTAGTCTAAATTGCCATTTTAACATCTTTTTACTTAAACTCAACCTGTTAAACATTTCTAACATTAGTTAGAAAAACATCAAAGAAGTACTGCTTTCCTTGACTAAAACTTTTATGCAATTAACCAGTTTTTCAGGGTTTTACTTGCTTGCTTTCTCCTTGCTTTCTTCTCTAGAACTGTTGGGTAAAGTTTATTTGGTAACAAACAGCTGGATGTAATTTCTTTCATTTAGCATACTTATTCTTCTAGACCATTGAGTGTCCTCCTCTTATCCCCCCTATCGCCATCTCTCACAGTTTCTTCATACATTGGTTTCATCTCCTGCCTTAATTCAGTCCTAGACTTCTCCTAGACCACAGTTCATGAAATAATTATTCATTCTCCTGCCACCCCACTAAAACTCTGGCCCTCCTATATGCCATGAATATTGGAAAAGCAAATGGCGTGATATTGTTATTGTTTTTACCTGATTAAGTCATATTGACATTTCTACCACTTGTATAGATTCTGACTTTACATTCTATGAAGACATTTTAACCTAAACAGTAATCAAGAATCTAAAACCAAAAATTTTATGATATAAATTTCTAAATATATAAACACATATTAAGAAAATCACTGCATCTTCTGAGACATGGGAAAAGACAGATAGATATGTATATCACTTTTTCTCTTAATCTTTATATATCCACTGCTGACCTTTCCCACAAACCACCCACCTGGATAGATGGGAGTCTCTCTATGCCTTCTAGTGAAAAATATACTTAATTTCAGTCTTGCATTTTTATTCTCTCTGATTGTTAGAAAAACTATTCTTATATAAATTCCTCAAAACTAGAACTTAATAATTCAATATTTGGATCTGAGAGCTTCTTTTAAAACCTTTTTACTCTCAAATTTCTGACTTGTTTTTACATCCAAATTCTGCCTTTCTATGAGAAGATGGTTTGAATTTGTGTAAAACTTCACAGTAGCAACAATGACAGGGAATCAGAGGGAAACTGAATATAGGGTCATACTTTAGAATCAGTCATTGGATAGAGAGATATTACAGGGGGTAAGTGTTTATCTTGACACAGATAAAGCCAGTTCATTCCCTGCCACCACATATGGTTCCCAATCAGGAATGAACCCTGAGCACAGAACCAGAACCAGGAATAACGTAGAGGATGGCTGAGTGTAGCCTGAAATTTTCAAAGAAAGAATAGGATAAATTTTACTTCGAAGTAGTCAGTCATGGATGCAGAGCCTCACACTTCCTAAATAAAGTAAGGAGATATGACCAAGAGTTGCTTACTTGTGTTTGCTCAAGAAGATAAAACATCATTTAAAAATTTAAACTCAAAAAAGATCAAGTGCATTAAGTTTGGGTAGAGATTTATGAATAATCAATCAGTCTTAAGGAGTAGGGAGAAAACCTATAGGCAGGAAGTTAGGTATT
Source organism: Crocidura indochinensis (assembly GCA_004027635.1). Classification (NCBI taxonomy): domain Eukaryota; kingdom Metazoa; phylum Chordata; class Mammalia; order Eulipotyphla; family Soricidae; genus Crocidura; species Crocidura indochinensis. Next base: position 3,625 of record PVKC010025357.1, read on the forward strand.
AGATAACTGAAGAGACTATCTAATTTCACATGACACCAAGATGTAATGGTAAAGAAATTAAAAGGATCCCAGCAAATTTAAGTGGATAAATTAATAGATGAGATTCAACTAAGAAGTGTGTAACAAGTAGAAAGAAAAAGGAGAGGAATAGAAAGAAGGGTGGATAATGGGAATATCTGATTAAATAGTGTCTCAAACCCTATTAAAGTATTGTTCAGTAGAATAGGTAAAACAATAAAATAAAATAGATAAACACCTATAAGGACTTTCAAAACTTATGGTCATGAAATCCAATCTATGGTACTACCAGAAGAGAAAAGGTCTCAGAAAGAGACACTCTTGGAGTAAGTGACATGTGACAACAGAGGCAGGGATGGAATTATTCATCAACGAGTTAAGAAATGCCAAGGATTGCTAATTATATGAAAGTCTAAAAGAAAAGTAAGGAACAAATTCATCTAGTTCCTTCAGAGAGACTATGGCCTTGCTATCAACTTTCTTTTTGACTCCTGAAATATTGAGACAAAGATTCTATAATGTAATCCACCCAGTTTGTATGGGTAATTTGCTAAGCAGCCCTAGGAGTCTATAACAGGAAGGAACCCATACTTTTTCTAAGGTTATTTGGTTGAGACCTATGGATTCTCAAGATATTTTAGTTTAGAAGGTTTATTTCCTAAATAAAATCACACTTCAATAGTTTAATTAACTCATATAACTTCAGCAGCATGTTAGCTTTCACATCTTAATATACATTGCAAATTTAACATGGTAATTTTTATGATATAAAACCAAAAATGATTGTAACAATAATAATTGATCTTGATATTTCACAGTGAACTTGAAAGAATTGAGCAATCTAGTCTTGAAAAAATCCCCATTACCCAAGTTTATTTAGTTGGGGTTTACTCTCCAGATTAGAAACTGGGAAATCTTACCAGACTCAGATAAGAATTGAAGCAGAAGTTTTTGTCCTTAATATTTGCCACGTTATTTGATGAACAACTTCTTTATTTATCAAAAACCCAAAAAGAAGAAACCTATCACCTCTGAGATTTTTTTCCTGTTTTGGGACCTGAGGGATAACTTATCCTTTTAAATAAAATGCATAAGTAGAAGTTATCACACTTTGCTTGCATTTTTATCCTGTTCTATAATAACAAGTACATTTTTGTTATATGACTAAGCATAATAATCTGCACACACAAATATATCATGCTCATCTCAAACTTTTTTTCATAAGAAGTTAACTGCAACACATTTAAAGTATTTTGATAATGTATTTTTACATTATATTCCATTCTCTTACATATCATTTTATATTTGAAAACTATGATTTGGTTATATCAAATTTATTCTTTAACGTCTTCATATGTCAAGCTTTATGTTAAGTGAAAATTCAAGTGTTTGACAAGCGGAAGCGTTTCTTTAAAGTAGGAAACTGATATGGAATGAAAAGAAAGCTCAATGGACTAGATCACATTCTTTGCAAACCGGAGGCCAGGATTCTGTTCCCAGCATCATATAGTCTCTTGAGCATTGGCAGAAATAACTCCCAAGCATCAAACCCAAATAATCCCTGATGAGTGCTGGTTATGGCTATAAATATATTCATTTTCTTACTAAAAGTCCTCAAATGAGCATCTACCCTAATTCATTTTCCTGAAACAGTAATTTGGTTATACTTTGAAGGAGAAATTAACAGTGCATAATTTTTAATTATAATTATTTATAAATGGTCTTTTGAATAGTATTTATTTTCCTCTATTCTGTAACTGAAAAATTAATATATAGAACATCCATAATAGTAAATGATCATCTCTGGCAAAAGTTTTAATATTGAATAGATTCTCAATACATAAATGCAATGTAATCATTTAAGCAAATACCCTTGGTTAGGCATTTCACTTGTTTCAAAAGCTTGTTTTGAGACCATAGTGATAGAATAGCAGTTAGGGCACTTGCCTTCCATACAGCCATGAGTTCAATCCATGGCATCCCATATCAATCCCCTGGACACTGGACCCCAGGCCTTGGATAATTAATTAAGGATAATTTCATGTTATAGTAGATTCTTAAATATACACATGTTAGAATATGGAAGTGTTGGGGATTTGATGAGATCATTTAAAAAAGGAATTGGGGATAGACCTAAAGTATAAAATGGTGCATTAAACACAAAAGTGTGGATATAGTTATGGGTAGAGGGCAAAAATGATTCTAGAAGTTGCATTTTGATGAAGAGGAAGATTTTCTGAATGTAGTTAGGCAACAATTCTCAGAAAACTCTTTAGGCCAGAATTTTTTTTTTTTGGTTTTGGTTTGGGTTTGGGGGCCACACCTGGTGATGCTCAGGTGTTACTCCTGGCTAAGTGTTCAGAAATCGCCCCTGGCTTGAGGGATCTACTTGACATTTGTCCTGGATTAGGTTCATGCAAGGCAAATGTCCATACCACTGCAAATCCGGCCCCTTTAGACCAGTTTTCTATAGAGAAGATTATATTGTCAGTGTAGGGGAAGCCCCTAGAAACTCAAAAGAGAGATTAAAGGGAAAAGAAAGTGGCAGACACCCAGACACAAATAATCTTTAGAAAGACTAGATCAAAGAAGGGATGGAGGGAAGGAAGGAAGGGAGTGAGTGAGTGAGTGAGTGAAGGAGTGAGAGATGGGAGAGTGAGGGAGGAGGAGGGAAAGAAGGGCACTTATCATTGCAAACATTCTATTTTGGAGTTCAGAAAACAAACTATATAAATAAATAAATATATATATATATATATAAATGTTTAAGTGTAAATCAAGTTTTAAGTCACCCTGTGTACAGTTTTCATCGTTCTTCACTCTGGGTTGTCTAAAGAGAACAGAGCAGGCTTTCAGTTAGTGGTGGATGTGTGTGTGATGAGAGCAGTACATGTGGTCCTACAGAACAAATAGTTACTCCCTGAGTGGCTGCCGTGTCCTGAAGTCTGTTTATCTTTGGTGACAACCTGAAGAATATATACATTTTTAACTGGATATGTAGATACAATTTTATGTGTAGTATATTTTAAACTGGATATTATATACCCAGTTACAGATTCTATAACTCTATTAGATCTTTCAAGCTGTTGATATATTATAGTTTTGTTTGTGTATGTTTTGTAGATTTTGTAAAATTATACCTTATAATTATGAATAACTTTGAAATTATAATATCTAAATTGTTGGTATGCAGGAGAATTATTTAATTTTTGTATATTCATTTGATAACCAACTGAAATTGCTTATTAGGTCTATTTTTCTTTTGCTTGATTGTCTTGAGTTTATCAGTTACTGAGACAATCATATAATCTACTAATAATGATAATTTTGATTGCTTCTTTCCAGTAGTAATGAGTTTCCACTTCTCTCTTTTTGGGTAAGATCCCTTTGGCAGGAATTTCGGTTATAAAACTGAAAAATGTTAGTAATGACATGTTTCAAATTTTAATTGAAATGATTCTAATGTTTCACAATTCAGAATGCTACTGTGTTGGTTTCAAATAGCACTACAATTACTAGCTTAGTCAGAGATATGTTTGCATTGTTATTTTGCGGTTATTAATCTTTTTCCTTGTTATTATCTCACCTAACTCATCTACATGGCTAAGAAATTTAGTCAAATTAATGTTTTACATTATGAGATTTTATAATAATTATAGTTAGGTTTACAATAACAAAATATTAGTATTTCAAGAAAAAGCAAATCAATCAGACAGAATAAAGATACTTTATTATTTACTAATGACTTTCTTTAGATATGAGTGTACTATTTATTTTGTTTGTATGGTTCAGTGTACACTTGATGGTGCTCAGGGAGTGCCCCTGTCTCTTCACTCAGGAATTAATCCTGGGAGGCTCATGGTACCATAGTGGATGCCAAAAAATGAATTCAAGTTGACAAGGTGCAAGGCATGAACCATATTTGCTGTACTACTACATCAGCTGCTTTTTTTAAATGTTTAAATTTTTTTGGCTTTTATTCTCTTTTTCTTTGTATATGTGTAACAGTGTATATGTTTTGTAGGATTTAAATTTACTCTTTTGGGGCCAGAGAGATAACACAGTGGTGGTACTTCTGACTTGCACTCAGCCAACACATTACAGACCCAATTCGTTTCCCAATATCCCATATGGTCCCCCAAGCCTGCTCGGAGTGATTTCTGAGCACAGAGCCATGAGTAACTACTGAATGTTTCCGGTGTGGCCCCAAGACAAACAAAAATCAATTTTTTGTCTCCCCAATCTATCAAAATTCAAATTCATTTGTCGATCATCTTTTCTTTCCTTTTTTTCTTCTTTTTTTTTTCTTTTTTGTTTTTTGGGCTACACCCAGCAGCACTTAGGATTTACTGCTGGATCTGCATTCAGAAATCTCTCCTGGCAGGCTCAAGGGAACATATGGGATGCCGGGAATCCAATTACCTTCCATCCTGGTTCGGTCACATGCAATTATCACTATTCTATCACTCTGGCCCCCTATTTTCTAATAAGTTATACATTATAAAAAATCTCTTATTCTTAGTCCTTAAATTATTTGAGATAATTATTGCTTCCATTGATTTTTTTATGTATTTTTATATGTTACTCTTTTCTGATATCACTGTCTGCTTGATTGCTATTATTTTATGTTATTAGTTAATTAGAGGAGCATTTTAGGAGAATTATATTATATTCTTATTTGAGATAGGATTGGGTCATACCTGGCATTATATTATATTCTTATTTGAGATAGGATTGGGTCATACCTGGCATGCACACAAGTTATTCTAGGCTCTGTTCAGGAATGACCATCAAGATGCTTAGGGAAACACATACAGTGTGAGAAATTGAATAACTGTTAGCCAAAGTGATTGCAGGCAAATCAAGTACCTTACTCCTATACTATTTTTGTTTTATTCAAGGAGAATTTAACAAAAGAAGATGAGCTGCAGATATAAACCTTGCCTGGTCTAACCCTGAGAAGTCATAAGGATGGGACAAGTTATCATTGGCACTTCAGATATCAAGTACATCCTTGGGTCCTAATATTGAATCATTGACCAGTAAGCCAACTATCAGCGTTATTCTCTGAACTCCTGAATACTGTTTGGGAGCCTCCCTTTCCCAATATATTTGCTTTTATTTGTTTGTGTTTCGGAACACCCAACTGTGCTTAGGAATTGCTCCTGGCTCTGTACTCCATGATTCTTGGTGGAGTATGGAGGACCATATGCAATGCTGATTTGGCTTTGGTTTGGCCATGTACCAAGCAAGTTTCTCGCCTTCTATATTATCTTTTTGTCCCTAATATATTTTTGTTTACCAGTTTGCATAATATAGCAAACTATTGACTAGAAGTTTTCTGGGTTTTTTGTTGAAATTTTCCTTCCAGATATTTAGATTTGTTTACATAAATATTTTATGAACTCTAAATATACAACATAATCTTAAATGCAAAATACCCAATTTTATACTGATTTATAAGTATATAAAATCAACCATTTTATATTATTAGTATGCTCTGTACCCTAATAATATTTTGATACTTATTATATCGATGCATTTTGTCATTCATTACTGAAGTGAATATAACTCTGGATGCTTGTTTTTTTTTTGTAGATAGCTGCTTTTATATCAAGTTTATAATGATTCACATAATATTTGTGATTCACATATTTTATCAGGATACATTTATAAAATATTTTCCCCAACAACTATCATCATGGTCTTTCTACTTTCTGAATTGTTTTCACTTATTTATGTTTTTCTGGTTTGTTATTGATCTATATATACACATATATATGTTTAGCAATTACTACTATTAACTATAATTTGGAATTAATTTTTAATTTAATAGGCCTGATGACCCCCTCCCAGCAATTCTTAAATAACTATCCAGTGATTCAATACATGGACCCAAGTTTATGATACTATCAAGCCTTGATTAAATGAATTACCCCATCATTACTCATGTGCTTCTAGGCCTGAATGTGGTGATGCTTGTAAGACCATATGGTGCTAAAGGATGTAGGTTAGCCCATATATTCTTTCACTCACTCATTCATTACTTTGTCTTCTTAAAGAAAGCTAGCATCTATGCAGATTCAATTGTTATTTTAAAAAAAATGTATTTGCTATTTTATATAATAACAGTAAAATTATTTTATTGATGTAAAAAAAAAAGAAGGTCATGTGTTGAATAAAAGCCCTTGAATGGGGCTGGATGGATGTGGATGGAGAGATGGAGGGCTTTCTCCTCCAGGCCAGGCCACATGTCTCCAGCCCTCTCCTGTCAGCAGATCTGCTGGTTCAGGATAGCTGTGGGGAGAAAACTCATAGGCAGTTAGGGTTCAGGAAATATCTGCTTTATTCCAGGTCCTAGCCAACAGGTGTGGCTTTTCTCATAACCTTTTATGTTGGATCTCAGTTTAGCCCTGCATTGTACCTTGTCTCAGCCATCTCCCCTCCCCATCCTTTTCTCTCAATTCATCCTCCAAATCCTCTTAATCCCCTACTGTCCTTCAGACCAAATCTTTTGTTACCTACCAAAGACCCCTCCCAGAAATGGGCAGGTCTTATTAGCAGGTAAGGTTGCAGGAAGAATGGGGAATTCTTACTACTTCTAGTCTTTTTATAATTTTTTTTATAAATTTGCAGAATGGAATTTATTCTAAACCAATACTATGTTTGAATACTATACTGCATATACTATGGTTCTAAACTGGTATTTAATATTAGATAAGAATTAGAATTTCCAGCATACTATAAAAATTAATATACTATAAAAATATACTATAAAATATACATACTAAAAATATACTATAAAAATTAATTAATTTTGGGGAGAGATTTTCTAGTTAGTGTTTAGGGCCACTCTAACATTCTTAGTCAACCTGGCTTTAGTTCAAGTTATCTGAGCTCTGTAGGATTATAAGGAATACCAGGACCATCCCTGTGGTACTCTTGGGGCATCTTGGACTACACCTAGTGATTCTCAGAGAAATCAGACTCAGTGTCCATACATAGTACTATCCTGGCTCCGTATATAAGGAAGTATATAGAACAGATTCTTTATTTTTTTGATTTATGTTTTCTCATTTATAAAAATTATACTTTTAGAATTATGTGTTTATATATAATAGAGATATATGAATAGATGTAACTATAAATATATAGATAATAGATATTAATATAGGAAAAAACTTTCCATTAAAGAAAAATGTCTTCGGTATGTAGAAGTAAATATATATTAGAAGTATTAGTAAATGTTTATATAATAGAGGATAATAATTAGAAATTGATTCTGTCCAATTAACTGTTTTATCAAAATCAAAATTATATAAAAGTAGCTTCTACTTTATATTAAAGCTTCATGTCAGAAAAATAATAGTTGTTGAATCCACTGTCTGCCTTGCCTTTTACTTAATTTTGAAATTATTTTGAAAACAAACAGACTGAATTACTTTTGCTTTGGGATTTTAGACACTTCAGGTATTTGATTGTTTAATCTTTCTCTTTTATGTAACTACTAATCACAAACTTTAAAGTGTGTATGATAAATTAATAAATATTTTGTGCCTAGTAAAAAAATAACATAAAACTGTTAACATATCACCTCCCAGTGTTACCATTTTAAAGTGAAAGAGGTCCAAATATATTATCTTTACAAATGTATACATTATTAATATAATCTTCATGCTGTATATTAAGTCTCTATATTTATTCATCCTACATTTCTTTAACTTTAGGTCCCCTGTCAAGCCTTACTCTACACTGACAGAATAGAATGAGTAAAATTCTACTCTCTGCTTTTAAAATTAAACTTTTAATTCCACATTTAAGTGAGATCACAGGGTTTTTTCTTCTATCTATACTTTGTTTATTCCACTTAGCACAGTGTTTCTGGGTGCATCCTAATTATTGAAAATGGCAGAATTTCCATTTTTAGGTGGAATAATGCTTTAATACATACATTTGATATGTCAAATATATTTATGCTTTGATGGGCAGGATGCTCAGTTACTTTCTGGTCTTGAATAATATGAATAGTACTGAAACTGTCAATTTCAGGATTTTTTTTATTTGCATTATATAGCTTCTCTCATTTTTCCTTTGATTTTGTTTTTATTTGGGGGTCAAACCTGGCTGTACTGAAGAGTTACTCTTGTCTGTGCTAAGAAATTAATCCCGGGACCAGAGAGATAGCATGGAGGTAGGGCATTTGCCTTGCATGCAGAAGAAGGATAGTGGTTTGAATTCTGGCATCCCATATGGTCCCCCAAGCCTACCAGGAACAATTTCTGAGTGTAGAGCCAGGAGTAACCCCTGAGTGCTGCCGGGTGTACTCAAAAACAAACAAACAAATAAAAAACAAAAACAAAAAAAAAGAAAAAGAAATTGCCAGAAATCCGAAATCTCATCTCTTACATATATCTGTCCTTTTTTTTGATGATTTTAAACTAACAATAATAAATAAACACTAGTTTCTGGTTCTCTTAAATAATTTTTTTCTTCTTTTCTTTAAACAGAACTACATAACTTGAGCCATCTCGTTCTGCCTCTCAAACTGAGAGGGAAATAATGGAGGTTACCAAGACCAAACAGTCGGATGAACATTGGGTAGTAATAAAAATGATCAGACTTAGATACCAAATCCAAAACCAATGACAACAGGATCAATACCCAATGTACAACAAGTTACACATAGAGAGGACCGCTTATATTAGCAGCCGAGGAACAAAGGAGGAGGATATGGGATGTATGCTGGGAACAGGGTTGGAGTGGGGGAAGGACAACATTGGTGGTGGGAATGCCCCTGATTCAATGTCACTATAAATCTAAAATTTTACTGTGAATGAGTTGTAATCCACTTTGGTCAAAATAAAAATTATTATAAAAAAGAAATGAGTTAGCCTTCATTTTATTTCTATATATCCTTTTAAAATAAAATATTATAAAATATAAGGACACATTTCTTCTATATGCTTCTTATACTTATAAACATGATTTTTACATAATTTTTACTGCTATGTTTCCATTTAGTAAATAAGGGAACAAAAGACATATATTCACTGTAAGTTTGAACAATATAAGAATATAAAATCCAAATTCAGCGGTAATATAAGAAATATAAAAACATTTTAGATATCCCACCTTGCTTGAGAATTTTTGCTAACAAGCCTTCAATTCCATTAATAATATCTTTATTTTGAAAACTTACATTCTAACGCTAAATCATTTCTTCAAGTAATTGTTTTATTTGAATTTAAGTCATAATCTATGCTGAAAGTTTTATTTTAGGATGACTAGAGGCATTTTAGAATAATAATTTTCTTTTTATAAGGACACATCTGTTGATTAAAAATGAGTTTTGAATTTATAAAGTGTTCAGAGTAATTAATTTTAATAGTGACATAATGCAATGTATTTCAAGGACAGTTTCCCTATGATACAAAGTAATTCCATATTCATTAGATACTTCCTTATTTGACAAATGCCTGAAGGAAACAGTTATTGCAGTGTCTGATTCAGTGTACTATCTTTTCAGCTAAGACTTAGTCATTTTTTGTTAATATTAGAAATAAAGAGCTAATGATGTTCTTCCTCAGATATTTATTTTCAGTTAAGAATGTCAGACTTTAATGTTTATTTTCTATCTTGAGTTAATATTTTCTTTAAAATAAAAATTAAATTATTAGTGTAAAAGTGATTAAAATTACCTGGTTAATCTCCCTTGAGAAATCTAAATCCATAATAAAAATTTTATTTTTCTCTGCTTTAATAGAATGAAGCAAATTTATATTCTGACAGTTTCAAAAGCTATTTATTTGACAAATTATTCAAGTAAATAAAATACTGATTTATCACAGCTTTTTATAGTTATAAATATAAAAAGTTATATAAAATATCTTATAGTTCTAAAACTATCGAGGATGATTAGCATAATTTAATAAATTATTGTATTAATTGGTTTACATTAATTATTTTTATACCACCAAAGTAATTATGGATTGAAAACAATGACTTCAATATTGCAGAACTTAAATTTCTATTTATTCCTCAGTTAAGCACATATAACTTATTTCTACAGTGTGACAAGTATGTTTATAAATTTTTCTTATCAAAGTTACTAACTCAGAGATGTTCAATCTTTCCATCTATATCAATGCTTTATTCATTAAATTACTATGCTTTATAACAGTATTAGTAGTGCTGTTTTAGACATACAATGACAGTTCAACACTCTACTGCAAAACACCTTCCAAAGCCACTGTTGCCAAGTCACTTTTGGCTCCCAGCCCATAGAGTTTGGTACCCTTAATTCTGTTGAAAATATTTAACGTTTTTTTTTTTTATTTCACATAAGTGAGATCATTAGAATTTATCTTTCTCCTCTGACTCACTTTGCTTAGCATGACACCTTCTAGTTCCATTCAATTTGTGGCAAAATGCAAGTTACAGTTTTTCTTATAGCTGAATAATATTCTACTGTGTATATGTGTCACAATTTCTTTACCCACTAATCTCTTTGCTATGCATATGGGTTGTTTCCAGATATTGACTATTACAAATATTGCTGCAGTGAGCCTAGGTGTGTATATCTTTACAATTAATATATTTGTGTTCTTGAAATATATCAGAGTGAAACTTCTGATATTTTTCTGATGACTTCTAATATTTTAGAAGTTTCCATATCATTTTCCATGGAAATTTTCCAGTGAACATTTCTTCCAATAGTGAATGAGGGTTTCTCAGTGCATCTCTGTTAGCACTGGTTCTTTATTGTAATAATCCGTCCCCAAGAGAGGTTCACTGATGGAGGTAGAGAAAACGAGGTCTTTCCCCTTCAGCTCAGAGAACGCGCATCTACCACCCAGTAACCAGCGATTCTGAGGTGAATGCGGCGGGAAGAAATCCAAAAGACAACCAAACTTCCGAAGAAAATGGTTCTTTATTCTTTGCAGAGGTTGAAGCCTCAAACGGCCTGGGTAAAGGCCAGCAAGAGAAAAAAGACCCCCGCTTTCCACAGATCCTTGCTTTTATAACCCAGAATCAGATACCACCCAATGGTGGAAACAGAATCAGGTACTACCTTAGGGTGGGGGCATACTGCCAGGTCACACCCTAGGGTAGGGTACAATCACTGATCAGGGTAGGGTCAGAAATGTTTATACACAACAAAACAATTCCAGACCATGAAAACAGAATCAGGTACTACCCTAGGGTGGGGGCAGACTGCCAGGTCACACCCTAGGGTAGGATACAATCACTGATCAGGGCAGGGTCAGAAATGTTTATACACAACACTTTATTATTTTTTTCATATAAGCCATTTAAATGGTTATAATATATTATCTCATTGTTATTTTGATTTTCATTTCTCTGATAACCAGTAAGATAAACACATTGATATACCTATAGGGCTTCTTTGAAGACAGTTTTATTCATCTCCTTCCCTCTGGTGTGTGTGTGTGTGTGTGTGTGTGTGTGTGTGTGTGTGTGTGTGTTTGGTGTGTGTGATTGTTTGGTTTCTGTTGTTAAGTTTTGTAAGTTTCTTATGTATCTTCCTTTTCTACATTCAGTTAACTCATTTTGAAAAGCATTCTTTATTGAGATAATGCTTATTAACACAAGTTTATACATTTTAGATATTAAATGTTATGTCTCTTCAAATATATGCTATGAAATACCTTTCTAGAAGATAGTTGAGAATTGAAGAGTCCTGCAAGTGACTGGCCCTACTGATTCAATCCCTGGAAACAAATTACAAAAGAATCAGTAGTACATGCTGATATCATTAAGTGTGGCCCCAAATTCCCCCCACATAAAAGAACATATTTGCGATCATAATATGCAAAAGGTGAGTAAGAGTTACAATCACTTAAATTTTTCATAATAATTAATATAACTGATTTTTATCATTCTTTTGTACTTTATTATCATGCAGGCATTACCAAGTTTAGCCTTTTAAATAATATCTTACAAGATTTCAATGACCACCTCTCCACATATCCTGAACCTTCTCTGTTTGCTACACCACCCCTGCAGGTAGTATGATCTCTTGTTGATAACTCTTTGTCCATTTGGTACCAGGAATATTTTCTTCTCCCTACTGGCTATGTCTCAGTCTCCTCAACCTATATTATTTTCACTTCTTATCTCTTGTCTCCAAACTATTTGCTACTTCTCCTTATTAAATTTCATACTGCTTACAGTTATTCACTACAATGGGGTAAAAACAGTCAGGAAATAAATGAACAATCTCTAGCCTCATTTTTCAGAGTTCCAAGGAGGCTAAGTTAAAAGCTTCATACTCAGCCAATTCAATGACAAATATGTTTAGAAAGCCCACTAACTTCAATGAGCAAAACAATAATATAGAAGACTGAACCACATCAACTAATACAGTAAATCCTCAGAATTTTAGTGGCACCATTTTGAGGATCTTAAATAAACTCAACGAAACTATTACAAAGGTAGTCAGCAAAGTAAGAAATTTTGAGAGTCAGGTTTGATACTCTGATGAATAGAACACTTGAATTCCATTTTTCTCCAATGACCACTGGGCATGTTTCCTGAATATAGAGCCAAAAGTATCCCCTGATGTGGTCCAAAAACAATGAAAGAAAAAGAAAAAAAGAAGAAAGAAAAATCAAAATGGGAAAACTAAACCCAGGAAATAATATATTATTATACTAAATATAAATATTATATTAAGTAATATAATATAATATGATACAATATAATTAATATAACATACATTGTATTATATTTTATTAATATAGAACTTAGTAGAAGGTCTGCGCAGCAGAGTAACAACAGCCAAGATCTAGGTGTTCCAAAATAAAAAAGAAGAAATGACAAAAGTTGTAAAATAGTCTTTTTTTTCTTTTCTTTTTTCTTTTTTTTTCTTT
>PVKC010025358.1:0-16519 GCA_004027635.1 Crocidura indochinensis
TTTTTTTTTTTTTGGGGGGGGTGGTGGATGCCTTTGTTTTGTCTTGTTTTGTTTTTAGATCACATTCAGGGGTACTTGGGGCTTTTTTCTTTTTGGTTTTGGGGCTTCACTCAGTGGCACTCAGGCATTACGACTGTCTCTGCTCTCAGAAATTATTCCTGGCAGGCTCATTGATCATATGGGATGCTAGTGATTGAAACTGGATTGGCCATGTGCAAGGCAAAATCCCTATCCACTGTACAATCACTTCGACCCTCTGGGCTTCCTTTTATCTCTGTGATCATGTAGTGTTCAGGAGATCATATGAGGGGCTGAGGATCATAAAATCAGAGTTGACTGGGTGTGAAAGCAATCACCTAAAGCTATGTATTATCTCTCCTTTACTTCCATTTTTAAATGTTTTGTTGTAACTGAACTTTGTAAATGCATTATATTTTTGTTATTAGCCTTATGTCAAATGCATAAGTACTTTATTCCACTTATTAGGATGCTCTTTTCTTTAGCGATAGCTCATTTTACAGTGTGGACGATTTTTAATTTGCTCTTGCATTTAATTTCATGTTGATTTCCTTGCCAATGGAATTGAATCATTGAATATATTATTGAACTGTTTTTCCTATTTTTTTCAGTGTTTTTTTTTTCTCTTTTTCCTAGATTTGAGACTAAGATCCTGGTTTTGTTTAATACAGTTTGAATTTACTTTGATGCTTGGTGTGGAATAGTGATCCACTTTTAGTCTTTTGCATGTGATTATCTAATTTTCCCAGGTGTGTTTGTTGATCAAGTGTTCTTTTATGCTTTATGTTCTTGACTCTTATTTTGTATGTTAGCTGTCAAAATGTCTGAGGGTTTTTCTGAGATCTCAATTCTATTCCATTGATATCAACATCTATTTTTATTCTAATTCTTCAGCTATATTATAACTTTAAAAAAATAAAGTTGGACATCTCCAATTTATCTTATTAGGATAAACTGTAATTATTGAGTTGTACTTTTCAGTATGGTATAAGAAGTTGTACATTATTTTTAAGTAATAAAATGCTTATGACCCAATGTGACAACTCACCATCTACTCATAACATCTATTTCACTCTACCTTACTTCCATGATTTGAACTTATTTAATGCCCCAGTCATTAGAGGGATATGTAATATTATGAAGATAAATGGTCTAAATTTACTATCTGTAATGAAAATATGGTGTTAATAGTATTTCCAGATACAAATTTTTTAAATAAAAAATGGCAATAAAGTTCAAGAGAAAAAATGTAAACAAAAATAGTGTAATGGAGAGAGAAAAAGAGAAAATGAGGTGCAAGAAGGGGAGGGAGAAATGCGGACGAGAATAATCATATCCAATATTGAACTGCATTTAAGTAGAAACTGTATTGAAACTGTATATAACTATAATATTTGGCGCTGGTGCAGATAGTGACTAAACAGAAGAGAATAGGGTCCAGGGACTGACCTATATGAGTATTCATTTATGGTAAAGTGGTATTTCATTTAATAGAAGAGTGGTGATTCATTAAATAACCAATATTTGTATAATAATGTTTGATATTGAAAAATAAAGGTTGAAATCATTCTTTACAAATGAGATCTCTTTTAACCTGTACTATCATATTAACATTTGCATTTTTTTTTTTTTTGGTTTTTGGGCCACACCCAGTGACGCTTAGGGGTTACTCCTGACTATGTGCTCAGAAGTCGCCCCTGTCCTGGGGGACCATATGGGGCGTGGGGGATCGAACCGCGGTCCGTCCAAGGCTACCACGGTAAGGCAGGCACCTTACCTCCAGCGCCACCGCCTGGCCCCAATATTTGCATTATATTTATACTTTTATGTTTAAATTTTGTTTATTACATTTTTAACCACACCGAGTGTTATTCAGGGCTCACTCCTGGTAGGGTTCTGTGTTCAGGGATCACTCTTGGTGGGGCTCAGTGAACATCTGGCTGGTGTATGTGCCCAGGTTAGCCATAGGTAAGACTAATACCACACTCAATGTATGTATATATTATTATATGTAATAACCAAAGTAATATATAGTAGTAACAATAATAGAATATATTAGTAATATAATTAGTAGTATAATAATACAGTAGTATAATCACTGTACGATCTCTCTGATCCTTTCACTTTTTGTTTTTTTCAGATTTTGGTCCATACCTGGTGACAGTCAGAAATTACTCCTGGCTATACTCTCTGAAACCGCTCCTGACGTGGGGGACCATTGCGATGCCAAGGATTGAACTGAGGTCTGTCCAGGGTCAGCCACATGCAAGGTAAGTGCCTACTACTGTGCTATCACCCTGGCCCCTTTCGCATTTTATTTTTTATAATAAAAATAGCTTAATTTTTAAAAAGTTAGTGGACCTTATTTGACTTTCTTTTGTTTGGTTAATTGTAGTTTATTTTGTTGTTACTATTAAAATGAGTGATGTGCCACATTTTAATATTTTTGTATGAACATTGAATATGCTATTTTTGATATAAATATTTTAAATGAATAACAACAGCAAATATATTGCTTTAAAAATGCATGTGCCAACTCAGTACTTTTAAAAGGTAACTTTTTTTTGGTTATTATTGATTTTTGGTCTACACCCGTTGATGCTGAGGGATCATTCCTGACTATGCACTCAGAAATCACCCCTGGCTTGGGGGACCATATGGGACACCTTGGTATTGAACTGCAGTGCCAGTGTGTGTAAGGCAAACACCCTACCACTTGCGCCACCGCTCCAGCCGCTCAAAAGGTAGCTTTAATTCTAATTTTCTTCTTTTGTGTTGAAACCTTTAAAATTACTAATTAAAATTTATCAGTTGTATCTGTATGTCATGCCTATAGCTAGAGGTTATAACCTAAGCTTATTTACCTTACTGTCTCCTTTTCAAAAAAAAAAAAAACAACTTTGCTGCCTCCATATAAATATAGTTTCTTAAATCACTGAGGTTTCTAACCACACACATGGATTAGTTCAGTGACCAGTGACCCCTTTTTGCCCCACATCTACAGTTTCATTCACTTTGGGTATGGCTATAACATTCATTAAAGGCAAAATAATTTTTCTTTTCTGATGCTTGAACCATTGTTTGCGTATCTGAGCTGAGTTATTTAGAGCATTGCTCAACTATCAACATGGTTTACTTCTAACTCATTAAAATTTCAAATGGCAACATCTTAATCTCTGTTTTCATTAAATAACATAAGGAAGTAAGAACTAGAGACCTCTAGTAAGGGGCTAAGAAACAGGGTGTAAGGCTCTTGTCTAGAAAGCAGCTGATCCTGCTTCCATACCCAGCATTGCACATGGTCCCTTGAGCACTGTAAGGAGTAAACTCTAAATACAACTGGGTGTTGTACCACCCCTGAAAGATAAAAAAAAAAAATTACTTTCGTTTCCATGAAAAAAAAGCAAAATAATATCACATACTTGAGATTGTGTTTCATGATAAAACACAGGAAATTTTTTAGAATGTAATAATGTCTGCCTGTATTTTTGTGATACAATAAAGATTTACTTTATATATCTCTAATATAATCCATAAATCAATAGTTTTCTATAGAGCAGGATATAATCTAGATAGTGGTTATTCTAATTACTGTAAAGTATCTCATTGTTTTAATTTACATCCACTATTCTCCTTGGGATTTATGAGCATAATATATATAATATTGTTTCATAGACTTATTTGATAATTTTGTAGCTTTTAAACTGAGGAGTCTCTTGCAATGGTCTTTAGCCTTTTTTTTTTTTTTTTTGTTTTTGGGCCACACCCAGCGGTTCAGGGATTACTCCTGGCTGTTTGCTCATAAATAGCTCCTGACAGGCACGGGGATCATATGGGACACCAGGATTCAAACCAATCACCTTTGGTCCTGGATCGGTTCCTTGCAAGGCAAACACCACTGTGCTATCTCTCCGGGCCCTCTTTAGCCTATTTTTTAAATCTGTTTTTTTATTCTTGACTTTTAAATTTTCTTCTAATGAGAACACTGCCTAATACAGACACAGAGTTAAAAATTTGCCCTGAAGTAATAAGCATATTCTTTTATTTCTCTTTGGTGACAATAATAGTGAATATTATATATTAAGCATTTTTACTGGTATACTGTCAGAATACAAAAAAGATAAATTAGGTATAAACTTTGTTTTAGATTCATTGTAAAATTGGACAGACAGAAGTAGACTTACTAATAATTATATTATTATTTAATTATTAATTTAAACTTACTTAATTTAAATTATTTAATTTAAAACTTGTTAAACCATAGTTGAACATTTTTTTAATCCTCTGGGGAACAGAATAACTGGGACAGTGGATTTCATTTTTATGAGGAGTATTATGTTATAAAAACCTGAGTGAAAATGAATCTCTGTAGTACTGATTTCTACTAGGTGCAGGAAAGAAATAATACTCTTGAAAATGCATTGGATTCAGGGGGAAGAGTGGACCCCATAATTTGAAGAAGTTTGTTTACTGGACAGAGAATTCTGGTGCATCATACCTTCTGGTTTGCTAAAAGTTTTGTCTTACTGTAAAACATAATATATAGAGAAGGGGTGGTAAAATGTAGCAAAACCAATATCTATTGGCATATTTGGTTGTATAAGATAATTTATGTGGAAAATTTATGTGAAAAATAAGTAGTAATTTGGAGAAGAGGGGAAACCATAGCTAATAGCAAAGAATAATGAGTGGTTCTGACTATATTAAGGTCTCAGATTTCACTGAACTTGCTAACAACAAATTATGGAAAATATGTTTATTTGTCAATAATTAGCATATGGATCATTGAATGAATCAGTGTCATTCTGTCATGTGAGAGATTAAGAAGACATTTAGTGAGGACTGGAGAGACATTACAAGAACAAATATGGGATTTTTGTTGTTTTGCGATTTAATTGAAGTACATTCTTTATCGGAATCACTGTGAGATAGTTACAAAGTTGTTCGTGATTGAATTTTAGTCATACAGTGTCTAACACCCTTCACCAGTGCACATTTCCCACTACCAGTGTCCCCAGTTTCCCTCCCTCCTGCCCCCCACCTCCTGCAGACAGTTTTCTTCTCCTTCTTTTTTTCTTTTGTCTTTTTTTTGGGGGGAGGGCACACCCATTTGACGCTCAGGGGTTACTTCTGGCTATGTGCTCAGAAATTGCTCCTGGCTTTGGGAGACCATATCGGTCTCCCGGGGAAAGGCCGTTTGTCCTAGACTAGCGCTTGCAAGGCAGATGCCTTACCTCTAGCATCACCTTTCCGGCCCCTCTTCCTTTTTTCTTTTAGACACTTTGATAAACTACTGTTACTGAAGGGGTTTACACATATGTCACTTTATCCCCTTTCAGAACCCAGTTCTTGTCCAGAGTGATCATTTCCAACTATCATTGTCATAGTGGCTCCTTCTCAAAATGGGTGCAATCATTCTGTCTATTCCTCTCCCTTGACTCACTTTGTTCAGCATAATACTTCTACGTCCGTCCATATATAATCAAATTTAAGACTTGATTTTTCCTAAGAGCTGTGTAGTTTCCTATCATTGTGTAGATGTACACCAATTTATTTAGTTACTCATCTATTCACTGGCACTTGGATTGTTTCCAATCCTGGCTACTGTGAATAGTGCTGCAATGAACGTAGAAATAAAGATGCTTTTTCTGCCTTGCATTTTTGGATTCCATACAATATATTCCTAGGAATGGTATTGCTGGGTCATACAGGAGCTCTTTTCCTGGTTTTATTAAATGCCCATATTGTTTTCCAAAAAGGCTGAACCATTTTATATTTCCATAAGCAGTGAATCAGAATCTCTTTCTCTCTGCATCCATGCCAACACTGATTGTTCTTGTTCTTTTTGATTCGTACCCATCTTTGTTGTGTGAGATGATATCTCATTGTAGTTTTGATGTGCAACTCTCTGATGTTTCATGATGTGGAACACATTTTCATGTTTCTTTTAACCATCTGTAAATAGGAACAAATTTGTATCCAATCCCGAGTATAAGAAAATAGAGACTCTTATGGTCCCTAGTCAGAAATAAAATATTACTTTTCCTTTAAGGGTGAAAATGTCAGGTTCCAGAAGCCTGTCCCTTGTAACTGCTACAGGATGGCAGTTGCCAGCTGGGGTTGAGGGGTTGGGACTGAAGTGCTGGGGGACCCTACCAGATTGCTCCTGTTGGATGGTGACTGCTGAATTACTAGACAAAATGCTTAAAAGATTCCCTGCTCCTACTGTCTTTTATGGCCTCTCCTACTTCTTCAAGCTTAACCTCCCAGTACCACATATGCTCACCTGAACCTTCTAGAAGTGATCCCTTAGCACTACAGAGTGTGACCCCCAACATCAATAAAAAGTTTAAGAAATTAGAAATTTTAAGATTTTGTGAAGCCTAAAGATTTATTTTAATAGCTCCTTCCCTTAAATAGTACCCCTCCTTGCCATGGCACCTTTGAAATATTTAACAAGTGTTTTAATTTTTATATTTAAATTGCATTTTTCTGTTTTGATCATTAAAATATCTCACAAAGACATGTTCTCTTTTTAGAAATTAGAAAAGTGCTAATCAAATCACATAAGCATACTTTACTCCAATTCACTTATATGCAAGTTCTTATTCTGCAGTAAAGTGGTACTATCTAGATATTGTAGAATTGCCCCAGAGAAAAGTTTGGAACACTAGGATATTTCCTATGCTCATTTGGACATACTCAGTGGTATAAAATTGAATCACTGTGGAATATCAAACAATCCAGTGAATTGTTTCAGCTTACTATAAGATTTCTTGTCAGAGCATTGCTAAAACATTTCATGACTGATGTTATTATTTCATGACTTTTGAGAATGGAAATAGAACAAATACCTTTTCTTGTGTTTATGAACCAGAAAAAGCAGGTCTCTGGTCCAAACAGACTGATCTTGAAATCCTGAGCTTTACATACTGAAAGGAGCCAACATTTTAAAAATAAAACCATGTAGTAACCTCTAAATATTCATGGAACTGATTAGTAATTATAATATCACAAACTTTCATTTAATTAGCTTTATTTTCATTTTTTAATCAATTCAAAGCACTGCAGTAACTGGCACTTTTTGCATCCTTACAAATACAATAATGAATGATATTTACAAAATATCTCAGAGGTACCCTAAAACAATTAATTACTCAATGTTATCAAAGAGAACTGTATTCAGAATAATTGTGTGAAAGATGCCTTATGGTATTTAGTTTTAATTTGAGAATTGAAATTATTATTAAAATATGCTTAATTGAAATTCTCCATTTTCAGTTATGTATGCAATCTATAGTGCTGGTTTGATTTATTATATTGATGTCATAAGCTTATCTTTAATCCAAAAATGTTTTGTTCTTACATATTAATAACAAAACCTAGGCTTTTTACTTTGAAGTGGTTATATAGAGGATTAGAAAATCTGAATAGTTCTTGTTTATTTTGGGTGGGGGCTGGTAGGCCCTCAATGATGTTCAGATTTTGCTCCTGGTTCTGCACTCGGAATTACTCCCGGCAGTACTCTGGGAACTATATAGGATTCTAGGTATTGAACCTAGGGTCTCATGTTTAAAGTACAAAATCTATAACTGAGCTATATTCTTGTTTCAAAGATATTTATAAAACACTAAAAATGATATGTTGTATCATAACAAGTAGTAGATATGTAATGAAAGAAATATATGTGGGGCCGGGCGGTGGCGCTGGAAGTAAGGTGCCTGCCTTGCCTGCGCTAGCCTAGGACGGACCGCAGTTCGATTCCCCCGGTTTCCCGTATGGTCCCCCAAGCCAGGAGCGACTCCTGAGCTCATAGCCAGGAGTAACTCCTGAGCATCTCTGGGTGTGGCCCAAAAACCAAAAAAAAAAAAAAAAGAAAAAGAAATATATGCATAAAATATGATTTGTGTGTACCCTATTTTCTATCTTCACATAAAATTTATTTGATAGTTTTAAGATTAATTGTTAAAGTAAGGTATAAATGTAGTGAGAAACCAAAATGTAGTGATAAACCATCATCCAGTATAGATGATGGTAACATACACAGGAATAATATTGTTTAAGCACATTCTATATGGGAGCTATTTAAATATACTTTACACAATCTTTATGCTGATACTAAAATCTGTTTTAAATCAGTGTTATATTTTTAGCTATATATGAAGACAATTTTAATTTTTATAAAATATCTGAAGGGACAAGTTTACAGTTCATAAATGTTCAATGCTGAATGAAAATGATGGGCATTTTCATATACAATTTGCTCTTAAGCTTGATATAGACACTTACACTTTGAATCTCTATTGCTTGTCATGCTCTTATTTTCATTTCCTGGAAAGTGTATTGTTTTTCTATCTGTATGATTCTAAGATTGTGCACTCAGTGTTGTGTATCTGGATAATAGGAAAGGTCGATGAGTAGTCTGTAATATATTGATTAGGATGAATACCCTCTGTGTTTATGTCAGAGGAAAAAGACATTCTACATCATCCCACAATATTATTGGAAACAACATATTGTCTTTTTTTCCATACTTGAGGATTCTCAGAGCTTACTCCAGGATCTGACCTTAGGAAGTCACTTTTGGCAAGCTCAGAGGACCATACGGTGTCCTAGGGATTGAACTTGGTCAGCTGTATGCAAGGCAAGCTGTATGTACCTACTATCTCTCCAGTCATTCCTTGTTAATTCATTAGCAGCAGATTTGATCAGAAATCAACTTCAATTTAACTTAGTTTATATTTAGTATACATGCTCTAAAATAAAAAAAATAGTACCCAGTTTTCTTCTTTATTGAGTATATTTGAATATATAATGGTTTTACTTCATAGAGATTATTTTTGGCTTACATTACTATTAATAATGGTTTATCATGGATAAACAAGGACATTTAAAACATGGATATAATTTCAACATCACACATATCATCATTCCTATAGGAGTTTTGCCTCTCTCCCTCTCACCTGCACCCCAACTCAATAATATAATAGTTTTCAGGTTTTGTACTTATATTCTTAAACCTCAGCTTGTATGAAATAGCTCTATCTGGGACATATACATTGTTAATTATAGTGTAATTTATTTATCTCATTAACAACATCAGTACAATAATTTTAAATGATCTTTATTAATATTAGATGCATTGTAAAGGCTTATTAAAATGGCAGAAAATGTGACCATTTTAAAATTATCTCTGAAGTAATGAGGACTATAAAAATTGCTTAAATATATTTACAAAAAGATGGAGTCAACCATTTATATCTGTAGAGAGTAAACTGAGAGTTATTTACTGACTCAAATTTTACTTAAATGGAAGGAAGTTTTTTTTTCAGTATTAGAGCTTTTACTTATAGGTACTACCTAAAAAATAGAGCAGGGAATAACCAATGTCCATCCAAATGCAAACAATCTGTAGTCTCTGACCATAGAACTGAGTCCACCTAAAAGAAAGCTGGGCAGTAGGAGGAAAGGTTAAATATTACCCTCAACATAAGGATTAGGGTCATTGGTACTTTGATGGTGGTTATAACATTCCACCCCCTAAAACATACAAACATTTTACATTGTCATACCATAATTTTACCTCAATAACAACTTATGAAGGCACACTTTTATTGATATAAAGTAGAATTTAAATATCTGCTTTTTAGAGATGTGATGAAGGGAAATTGTTTAGAGTATGTTGTTAGAGAAATACCCAAATCTTGGCAATATTTGTTTTCAGTATTTGTTTTCATTCTTGAAACTCATTCACCTTCCTAACCTTAAATTTATGCCCAAACATAAATAATTAATATTTAGCTGAAGTTTTGAGGGTTACCAGGGTGAGGATAGGGGAATATATCTTAGTCTGCATGTAGATGAATTTTATTAAATATTAATGTGATCTGTTTTTTATTATAGAGGTTTTCTCTGTTAGTATTCTCACATTTAGGTACCCCATATTATCAGTCATATAATCATATGCTGATAATACTCTGACTTTTCCTTGAGCATAGTGGAGATTAGCATCAACAACAAGTATGAATTTTCCTGTGGTTTTACAAAGGCATAAACATGTACAACTTGGCATTGTAATATTTCATAAAAATGGAATGTAACATTAATTTATAAATAGGCATCATTTTGCCTTGTGTTTTGTCTTTGTGGTTACTAAATTTTAATAAAAAACAAGGACATTTAATAGAATCCAATCTGTATGATGTTGCAGTTATCACATGAAAATAGCAGGAATTATTTCAGATGTACTTTTCTCTTTATGTGCAATATATTGCTTATAGGAATTGTTAAGAAGTATAAAAGGTATAGGAAATTTGTCCCTTTTCTTATCTGTGTACTCTTATTATTAATATTTTTCAATTAATCATGAAGATAGAATTTAAAAGTTGTCTATAGTTTAATTTTAGTCATTCAATTTTTCAGCTCCCATCCCTTCACCCCAATTTCTCTCCAACCCCCAATTTCTCTCAGGTCCTCCCTGATTCTTATGGCATCCCTTGAGTAACACATTTTTGGTATCTTGGTAGTTGTTATTGCTGTTACTTTTCTTCTTCCTTTTATTCATCTGAAGTTTTTAATAAAGGAAACTTGTAAGGGTCCAGAACAATTACTATAAGTGGTACTTCAAGATTTCTGGCTTACACAGGTTATATAAATACAAATTAAGGAAATAATGAAAAGAACTTTCAGGAATTTAAGAAAATAAGATGGTTAGAGTAGAAATAAAGTATGTTGGGTATTATAGGAAAATAAAAGTCTGGAAGCTGATACCTTCCTTCCTGGGTCTTTCAAGCATTTTATAGATACAGCAAAATGTTTCTGATAATGTGTAAAGTAGGAGGAAAATGTGGAAGGAGAGAATGAGGAAGCCTGGGCCCTTAGTCATACTGGACTGAACAGATTATTTCTAGGGTCTGCAGTGACCAGTAGCTTATTTTTCAAAACCTAATTTTCCTTAACAATTATAATTTCATATTTGTATGAAGATTTAAATATATACTACTGTTTCTTAGGAATCTCAGAAAACTACATCTTGGATGTCAATATACTGTAATTTTTTTGAGGTAATCTACCAACATTTCCAATGAAGTACTTTATAAAAGGTATTGATATTTGCAAAATGTTACCCAAAAATCTTGACTTGCTTAGACAAACTCTCATTTCTTTCATACTTCACCCATTAACTACTTTCACAACCTTACTTTGATTGGCGTTCTATTCCTTGAAAACTGTTATAGGCTTCAATATAATAGATACATAATCTCAATGATTAATTTTACTGTTTCTACACAATTGGTATTTTCCTTGGCTTTCCAATACATGTTAATATTTCATGTAGAAACTTACCTTCTTGGCTTTTAGGACATTTTGAAAGTCTGTGGATAATTAAATCTAACTGTGGGTCAGTCCAGAACAGTGTATTTAATTTATTTTGATACATTTTAATTTTATTTTCCTCATTGAATAGCAATTAGAGTATATAACAATTATAGCATTCTAATTTGTTAAAAACAAAACTTTAATTTATTTGATACAGGAATAATCCTAGTAAACTGAAAATAAGTGGATTGAGGGTAAATTTCTATGTATTAAGTTTAAAGAAATAGGGAAGACTTAAAACAAATACTTCAATAGCTTCTGTTAAGCATTATTTTAAATGAGTTTTCCTGCCTCCCATCACAGATTCTTGGAACATTTTATAATTGAGGGGATTTGGTCTATAATAAGATGCCTGTATGGAATTCACTGCAACATTGATGATCTGGAAGATATTGCATTAACTAAAGTAAGCTAGAAAAAGAAGAATAAATACAAGATAATATAAATTACATGTAGTATTTAGAATAACTGCATGAAGAAATGCAATGATTTAAATGGGGTTTGTCTAGAATACCCTAGATCCCTGATTATAATGAGGAGAAGGAAAGAAATTGAGTGGGAAGAAAGACACATATAAAATGACAGGAAACAGGAATAAAGAGGTCTCTTAAGTATTGTTGGTGTTAAGAAAGGACAGAACTAAATATCTAAGCAAATCAACACAATGAAATCATGTGACCCAAACAGCAAACCTCTAAAAGGTGCTTGTTATGATGGCAGGCTGTAGCAGAGAGTGGTGACACGGAATGGTCTCTTGGTATATTGGTGGATAGAGGTTTACACTGATTGTAGAATTGATGCTGATGAATTGTATGTCTAAAACCCAACTATGAATACCTTTGTAATTCACAATGATTTAAATAAAAATATTTTAAAAGATGCCTGTTATGTTAATATTTTATAATCTTTTCTATAGACTCACTTTTTTATTATACAGATACTACCAATCTCAAGATTTGTAAAAAAAATATTTTGTCTCAAGACAA
Source organism: Crocidura indochinensis (assembly GCA_004027635.1). Lineage (NCBI taxonomy): Eukaryota > Metazoa > Chordata > Mammalia > Eulipotyphla > Soricidae > Crocidura > Crocidura indochinensis. Next base: position 12,384 of record PVKC010025358.1, read on the forward strand.
AAATAAATCTAATGTTTTATTTTACCTTTAAATCACTAGGTGTGCATACACTTCAAGAATTGAAATATTCTGGCAAATTTACATTTGCACTTGAGTCTCAGTAACTAAGTGCAGGGATCCAAATCTATTATATGTATTATAAACTATATCATATATATGATAAAACTTAAAATCCTTTTTCAGTTTAGAGAATGTGTCTTACATCTAAAAGATACTATAAGCAACCCACTCTGATCTGCTGCTGCTGCTCTATAAGAATTTTCTTGTGGATGTACATTAGATTGAACCTTCTTAGGTTGACTAGATTCCAATCTTCACTCTGGCTTTAAATCTTTTCAGGTGATTCTGGAACATAAAATTAATGAAGTGGTGTTTGATTGATTGAAAATTCTGGTAAAGATGATCAAGCTTCATTAAATGTGAACCAGTTTTAGTTAAATAATAAAGATATGCCTCTGTAGATTGAAAAGAGTGACTGACCCATGAGATATATATACAAATATATATTTGCTGAATGAATTATATACAAATATATATTTGCTGAATGAATTAGTGCAAGAATGCAGAAATGTCACCAACCTATCCTTTAATAAATATTTCAACCAATTAAATACAAACCAGTTTTTGTTAAGTACTAGTGACATGCCTCTGCAGATTAAAGAGTTCCTGACCCATGGCATAGATACAAATATTTACTGAATGAGTGCAAGAATGCAGAAATGTCACAAATATATCCTTTAATAAATACTTCAACCAATTTTATTCCTTGTGATGACCAAGACATGAAGAAAGCCATTTCTTTTAGATGGTTGCTGCAATTTTTATACTGATTTACCTTTGATTAAAGTTATGCACTGATCTGTTCTATTGTTATATATGTACAAGATTTGCTTCTGCTATACAGTTTTCTTTATTTTTTTTTTCAGTTTTTGGGTCATACTCAGTGATGCTCAGGGGTTACGTCTGGCTCTGTGGATAATATTGGATATGTTTGGGGACAATATGCGATGCTGAATATGGTGCCTGTAAGGCAAACACCCTAACCACTCGGTAATCTTTCCAGCCTACTGCCACTGTACAGTTTTATGGTTTATTTTGGCTCTCATATATTCATACAAATGCTCTCTTTCTTTTCTATGCATCTGATCCTTTTACTAGCAGATATGAATAAGCTACATTCTCGGTGACTATTGATTTAATTATGAAGTAACTAACGGACTTGGTGAAATATACAGTATTATTTTAGAAAACTAGAGAAGAGACAACTTTATGGCAGAGAAGGTAAAAAAGAGGGGCCAGAGAGATAGCATGGAGGCAAGGTGTTTGCCTTGCTTGCAGAATGTTGGTGGTTCAAATCCTGGCATCCTATATGGTCTCCCGAGCGATTTCTTAGCGTAGAGCCAGGAGTAATCCCTGAATGGTGCCAGGTATGACCCCAAAACAAAACAAGACAAACCAACCAAACAAACAAAAAGAAGATAAAAAAGATGAATAGCTAAGCTTAGTTAAGACAAAAGTTTGGGACAGAAGCAATAGTACAGTGAGTAGGGCATTTACCTTGCAAGCAGCTCACCGGACTTTGATTCCTTGCATTCTATCTGGTCCTTTGAACCTGCTAGGAAAAATTTATGAGCAGAGCCAGGAGTAAACACTAAGAAATATTGGTGTAGCCCCGAAAGAAAAGAATAACAACAACAAAAAATGAAAAGGAATTTGTTCTTGACAAAATCTCTGATTCTAAGAGGGCTACGATCCCTTTCATAAAACTATGACCACATGAATGTCTAGTGTTTATTATCTGAACCCTGGACAACTTTAGAATCTAATTTTCTAGTCTCGTCTTTCAGCCTACTTGAAAAAAAAATCATCTTCTATGTGTTTCCTTTTATCTAATATACATTCTTAACAAAATTACTAGTTTATTTCTACATGACTTGATATGAATAAAATTGTGTTATCTTAAATATTAAAGTTTTCAAATAATTCAAGGTGATTTCTTCTCTATAAAGATGTCATTTACTGGGGCCGGGCAGTGGCGCTGGAGGTAAGGTGCCTGCCGTGCCTGCGCTAGCCTAGGACGGACCGCAGTTTGATCCCTTGGTTTCCCATATGGTCCCCCAAGCCAGGAGCGACTTCTGAGTGCATAGCCAGGAGTAACCCCTGAGCGTCACCGGGTGTGGCCTCCCCCAAAAAATATGTCAGGGGGCCGGGCGGTGGCGCTGGAGGTAAGGTGCCTGCCTTGCCTTGTGCTAACCTAGGACGGACCACGGTTCAATCCCCTGGTCCCCCATATGGTTCCCCGTGCCTGCCAGGAGCGACTTCTGAGCAAATAGCCAGGAGTAACCCCTGAGCGTCACCGGGTGTGGCCCAAAAAAGCAAAAAAAAAGATGTCATTTATTCACTTATTTTATTTTTATGCTGGATTGTTTTCTTCTCACCTTATGGATGACTTGTCACAGTACATTATGGATTCTAAGGACAACCCTGAAGAATATCACTTATTCTCTGTTTCGCATAATTATGGTGAAGTGGAAAAAGGTCATTGCACAGCCTATTGTAAAAGTACAGCAAAAGACAATGTTGGCTTAAATTTGATGATCAAGAAGTTTCAGAAATCTCCACCTCTTCTGTGAAATATTCAGCAAATTTCATGCATATAAAAATACTATATTTTTGTATGCATCAAAGAGACCTGCAGCAATGGATATAGCTACTTAGATTAAGGATGTGTTTTAATAACTGCAGCGTATAGATGTCTGTAATGATATTTTAATACTTTTACCCACAGAAATAGGTGCAGAATGCATTTGGAAGCCATAGATTCCCACTACAGTGCTCACTCTAAGAATGTTTTAGTGTCTTAATTTTAATATTATTCTTTTTATAATAACCTTTCAATGCTTTCATTCACAGGTGATCCTTAGAGATATAGATTGGATGCCCTAATTTCGCATTACAATGCTATATTCCCTCTGACTCCTAATATAGTTTTCATTTTAATGCCTTAACAAATATTCTAAATTATTCATTTTCCATTTGTTTGTGCCTAATTACTATATATTTTGCTCTATAAGACTCACCTGACCATGCTATAGTTTTTAGATGCTCTCCCCTTCTGAACTTAGACTTCAGCTTCATCTGGTATTGGCTCCATAAGAAGCATCCTTTGGGGGAAAAAACCTGATTCGTATAGTATGAAAAATATGGTATATGATCTTATGTTTCTCTCCGCAGATATCCTTGATATCTGCATGACATAAATACTTGCTACAGTGCTCAATCACTGATTGTTTTTGAAATTTATTTTCAATTTAAGGTAGTTTCTTACAATATCAAATACCTTTGTTCTCAGGTTGCATTCAGGAAAGGAACATGGATGCTCAAGACTTGTAATACAATATTCCGTGGTGTAGACTCCTTTTACAGTGCTCATCCTCATATTACGTAGTATCCCATACTTGAAAATGATGATTGTTTCAAGAATGTTCTAGGCACATTTTAACCTAGGAAGCCTTTTCCAGCAATATTTACCCTCATCAATATTGATTTTTCTAGGAATTAAAAAACGTTTCCGCCTGACCTGACAAGTTTATATTTTTGAAGCTCTTTGACCCATTTCACTAGGGTTAGGTTTTTCAACTGCAACCTATGGATCAATATTCATTGTTTGTCTATGTATATGTGTGAATGTATATGTCTGATGGCCACCTTTATGTTTGTTTAATGTCCATCTGTATTGTACATAATGTCTATGTTGTATATAGTCCTTCCCCTTGTTGCATATGCCCTTTCTCCTGCTCCTGTGCTATCACTAATATCGCTAATTACTGAAGCCTGACTGTGATAACCGTAATTGAGGAGAACCTTTCCTGGGACCATGAAGAAAGACTTTGGTGTTAGGCAATTAGTTTGCCTGGAGCCTGTAGTTGGTTTTATGATGGAATGCTTCATGGGTAAGGATATTCTGTTTTTAGCCCAAAGTTTTTTTATGATTATTATTTCTATTTACCCAACTTATGCTGTGCCTGTGCAAAAATATATAAATATATTTTTGATAGAGGCTTCCACTTTTTTCTTAGAACCTTGGGGCATGACTACTTTGTTTTATCTCATATTTCTGCATTTTTCTATAAAGT
>PVKC010025359.1:0-16614 GCA_004027635.1 Crocidura indochinensis
TGCCCTTGGAAGGTTAATCTGTAAAATGGAATTTGTCAGTGTTCACCTCATTAAACAGTTATTTGGATTAGATTAGATTTTGTTTGCAAGCTCCATTTCTGGTACATATTAAACACTCAGTAAATATCCATTATACTCTATGGCTCAAGGGTCACTTGATTGCACAAAATCATTTTTAGCCTTCCTAAATAACCTTCTCTGGACAACCCACACTGATTTCTGGGGAGAGTGTTCAGATGTGCCCAATGTGTTAGACTACCTGGTACTGAAAGGTGGAAAAAGTGTATTCCAAACTGCCCTACCACAAACTGGTCCTCCTGTTCCTTCAAAACATTACCTGACTCTGCCATTCCAGTCTTCCAACTGGACTCTCAGTGCATACGGCATGGTAGACTGTGTGCTGATCAAGTGAATCTTCTCATTTCCCAGCCAAAATTCTGTGTTGCCAGTAGGAGACAAGTGCCCAAACCCTTCTTTATACTGAATCCAATTTTTCTTGAAATCCAGACTGCCGTCAAGCCTCTAATAACAAAATTGTATGGGTAAATTACAAAAAAAAAAAAAAGATGATCAATACAATTAAAGTAGATGATTTGACAAAGATCAAAGATATGGAGGACAAGTTTCTATCACCTACTATATTAAATGACCTGGGGCAAGCTGCTTCAGTTTCCTCATTTGACAACCAGAAATACCAACATTGATTTCTTAAGGTTGGTACAAGAAGGAATGTAAGAGAAGTGCTTAAAAGAAAGATTCACATGTGGAAAATTATAATTAGTAGGGTTTTGTTATTGTTTGTTTGTTTTTAAGACACCTAGAAGTACCTCGGCAAACTCCTACTGCATGGTTTATTTTTTTTAATTTATTTTTATTTTGTATGGCTAATTCTTACTCGGATGGAAGAAAGGTCTGTCCATTGCTGTCTGTGGCTGCTACCACAGCTGTCACACTGCGTCCCCTACAGGTTCTAAAGGAACCTGCATCTGCAGTGGGTACCAGCTGTGGCAAAAGACAGATCTTCATCCTTAATCATCTCTACAGCAACTTGCAGGGAATCCTCCTCATGATGCAGCCTTAGGTATGAATTCTAGTTCTTTTGGCACTGCACTGCTATGACTAATGCTATCAGGAACCCACAACATTGGGTCATCAGAGCCAAGTGATGGACTCTGAAACCAGATGCCTGGGTACATATGCTGACTCTTACGAGTTAGTTGATCAAATTATTTAACTTCCTGTACCTGTTTGTTCCTCTGTGAAAGAGAAAATAATTGGATTTACATTCTGGAAAAAGTTGTAAGAGCTGATGCTTCACAAAATGTTTGTCATCTGATAAGAACAGCTTATCTTTTTGTTTTGCTTTTGTTTTTTTGGGTCACACCCTGCAGCACTCAGGAGTTACTCCTGTCTCTGTGCTCAAAAATCACTTCTGGCAGGCTCCGGGGACCATATAGGATGCCAGGATTCGAACCACCATCCTTCTGCATGCAAGGCAAATGCCCTACCTCCATGCTATCTCTCCAGCCCCAGCTGACATTTTTTTAAAGCCATCTGGTGAGAGGAAAACTACCTTCTGAAGTACAGTCCACCCATTTCCAGATCCATCAATTTCACAGTAGACCAAGAACTGCTGCTTCGCTTTGATGGGTTTGATAAAGTAAAGTCCGCTCTCTTTGGCTCCCTTGTTGGCAACTTCTTGACAATCTAAACAAGAAGGAATCTTTAACTGTTTGGAATCTAGTCAAGACTGTGCCAAATGTAAAAATGAGGTGTTTTTTGTTTGTTTTTTATAAATGTTATGCAAAGTACTCCAATAATTTGTATATTTTTCAGCTTCTTATTTCTTTCAAACTATTTGTAGTTCCTCAAGAAAAATCTATGCAATTGACATTATAGACTTAACGGATGAGCACTTTCCAAATTATTCTTATATATCCCAATATGTAGTCTCTTCTACTTTTGATTTGCTTTGATGACTGTACCCCAGTAAAAGCCTTTCACTTACCTTTCCCAGTTATAGAGTGGATTTGCACTGTGTCTTTACAAGGTTCCTGACACTTGGCTTCAAGTTGGGCTACTTTCTCTTTCAGGTTGTTAATCTTTTGATTATTTGAATCATATATTTCCTGTAAAAACCTACAAGAAAAAAAGGAAGTTTTCCTTTCAGAGAAGTGATTTTGCATTTCCTTGGAAAATGACTATTTTATTATTATCTCAAGAATTCTTCCTAATAAATTGCTGCATTCTTGGAAGAATTATAAAATTAGGTTACTCTGTTGAGTTGAACTAAAATCCTATGCTTTTATTGGAAAAGAAAAATGAGACAGAAGAGACATATATTTTTGGTTATCAATGGGGACATACGGAGTTTGCTGATTTACTTTTGGTTTTCCCTTGTTTGTTTAATTGGTTAACTTTGCATTACAATGCAAAAAAAGGGGAAAAGCGCCACACCTCTCTGTGTGTAGAAGACTCATCATTCTCATTAAAGGTTGTTAGATTAAAAAAATCATCCCTTTACTTGGTCTTAAAAAGACCTAATGAGCAAGTCACTGCAAGTGGTCATTTGAATAGTTCTCACCCACTGAGAGGAAACTGAGAATGAGCCTTAAGATAGGAGCCAGGGGAGGCTGGAGTGATAGCACAGCTTTAGAGCATTTTTCCTTGCACAGGGCTGATCCAGGATGGACCCCGGTTCAATCCCCAGCATCCCATGTGGTCCCCCAAGCCAGGAGCAATTTCTGAGCGCACAGCCAGGAGTAATCCCTGAGAGTTTCTGGATGTGGTCCAAAAACTAAAACAAACAAACAAAAGATAGGAACCTGGAGCTGAGAGATAGTACAGAGATAGGGCATTTGCCTTGCATGTGGCCTACCAGAAGGAACCCGGTTTCAATCCCTGGCATTTCATATTGTCCCTAGAACCTGCCAGGTGCGATTTCTGAGCACAGAGCCAGGAGTAATACCTGAGCACCAACAGGTGTGGCCCCAAAACAAAACAAAACAGAAAGACAGGAGCCTGGAGGAGAGGGGCACTTGATGCTTCTTAAACCAGAAAATTCTTTTAGGAAGTAAAAGCTCTAGTCAGTTATTCTATTGGCAAAAATTCTTTTTGACTCTATTTATGGTTTTCAGTATCTGGGCACTATTTACATATAATAAAACAATATTTCTCTGTCTCTTTAGTGTATTAATGTATGTAACTCTGGGAGAAAGCTGCCAAAAACTGGAGGAAGGGAAAATTTTGCTTCAATAGTTTCTTGAGAGATACATGTAAAAATTCAGATAGGACAGGATTTCTTTTTTTAACAATACATAGATTGTGTTCCTTTTCTTTGGAAAAAAGGATAAAAAAAATGTGATCATCTTTTACAGTTTTAGAATATTTCCACACCATAGTCTCCTTCACTTCAAATATGGCAATAATAAAGAAAATTGCAGTGATAACAATAAAAAAGAATAGTAACTATGACCTGTGAGAGCAGAAAGCAGTAGGTAAATCCCACGCCTCTTTATAACCACCATTTATTTTAAATTTTTTCTTGGCATTGCTTTGAGAAAATTTAGGGAGAAAAATCCAGCAGATTGAGTAAGAAGAGAAACTGTCTGAAATTCTGTTCAAAATGTTTATGACTCCCTAGGAAGTTATTAACAGACATTTTATTTTTAAGTAAAGGAAGAATACATACTTGTGGGTTCATCAAACCATGATGTAATTTTACATTTGCTCCACAGTCTCTTAAAACCTGCTTATTTCTCTGCTCTCCCTTCGATATATTTTATTTTTTTAACTCAAACTCTTCCCATGTCTCTGCTTGCTGATTCCTCACCACTAATTTGCTGGCATTCATATACAGAGAATTTTATTTTCAACATCCCAATTCCCATTTATTGAATTTCTTGTTGTAAGAAATTTGGTTTTTGGGTCACACCCGGCAGCCCTCAGGGGTTACTACTGGCTCAACACTCAGAAATCACTCCTGGCAGGCTGGGGTTGGGGGCATATGGAATGCTGGGATTCGAACCAATGACCTTCTGCGTGAAAGGCAAACATCTGACCTTCATGCTATTTCTCCAGCCCCAGGAAAGAACCTTTTTTTTGGGGGGGGGTGGTTTATGAGTCACACCCGGCAGTGCTCAGGGTTTACTCCTGGCTCCATGCTCAGAAATTGCTCCTGGCAGGCACGGGGGACCATATTGGACACCGGGATTCAAACCGATGACTTTGTGCATGAAAGGCAAACGCCTTACCTCCATGCTATCTCTCCAGCCCAGGAAAGAACCTTTTAACAACTATAGCTATGATGTCATTGAAGGATGTTTGAAACACCTTTGTCCCACATGATGATTAAAAAGCAATTTGAGCCCATATCATTCATATTGTAATTAAAAACTACCTCCAGGGCCAGAGAGATAGCATGGAGGTAAGGTGTTTGCCTTTCATGCAGAAGGTCATTGGTTTGAATCCTGGTATCCCATATTGGCACCCTGAGCCTGCCAGGAGCGATTTCTGAGTGTTGAACCAGGAGTAACCCCTGAGGGCTGCTGGGTGTGACCCAAAAACCAAAAAAATAAAAATAAAAAATAAATATAAACTACCTCCACTGTTTCAAGGTGTTCTGTACAATCATTTGCTTTAACTTGACAATAAAAAATGATAGTTTCCACTATGCTTGGACTATTTTATAAAAGCTATTTCAGGCTGGAGAATATATTACAACAAAAATGATTACCGAATACTTTGTGCATGTGTTACAACCAATGCTTCATATTTTACAATTTCTTCCATAATTTTCCTGGACTGCTTAGTGGCCAAGTCTACTCGATCTGTAATATATAGGATCAGAAACATACAATATTTAGGCAAACAGAACCCCAGAAACTTCAACCCCCAAATGTTACAAATTTATTTGCTGGGTCAAATGACATTTCGTTTCTCACTTGGCTTTGCTAATTCATCAGGATTATGGCCGATCTGGATTGCTTTCACTAGTTCTTTGGCTTCTAATGTATTATTTTCAACTCGACTTAAGATGTCTTCCAAGCTCTGTAGGTCTTTGTCTACTTTGACTTGGTAATTATTCAGGAAATCGGAAATTCCACAGGTTGTGGGGCAATAACTACCCTGAAAAGCAAGGACAACAGAACCACTGAAACTCTTGATCATAAAGTTTCATAATTTTTTTAAGATAAAATTGAAGACAACTACAACAACAGACATTTGAAAGGATCTCCTTCCACTATCCCTCTCCAGTTCCAATAAAAGAGCAACATAAAAAGTACTTACAAATCTTTCATCTAAGATGCAGCAGTTGTCTCTGGTAGCAATATACTAGAGGAGAAAAAAATGGAGGAAAAAATAAAAAAGATTTGTCATATATCCGAAATATTTTCAGCTTCAATCAAGTATATTTTGGGGAACCACACTTACTGCCAGACTTGTTGACGAGAGTAATGTAAGAGTGTAGAGGCAGAGTACTAAACTCCGGGGGTGCCAGGATCCACTCATGATGCCGGTCCCTAGTGCTCCGAGTTTTGCAGGGTCAGTACTGCAGCCTCTGGGCTCTGATGGTCCCTTTATGTAGTTCCACTGATGGCGGGGCTGGTCAGTGGCTGGGGCAGATCAAGGGCCTTTTAACCCGGAAGCTGGAGGATGTCCTTCCCTTCTCCCTCCTCACCAGGCTTCCCTCCCTGTGTTCACTCCATTTCCCAGATTTTGCACACAGTTGTTTAAGCTCCTCCTTTCCTGGCTCAGCTCAGGCTTGCTCCTGTGTGTCTGCCGACGCTGGTGAAGCATTAGCCACCCCGAAGAGAGGCTGCGTTTTGCAACCGTTTCCAGTACGAGGTTGGGACAGCAAACACAGAGGATTGACCTCGGCCACAACAGTGCAGGACCAATCAGAAGATGGGGTCTGATGCCCTAACCCATTTACAGAAAGCCATTTCTTGGCCCAAAGTGGAGAGCACAGTTATTTTTAATCTATGGTAGTGGCAGAGTGGGACTTGGCTTTCCTGATGTCCTAGTTTGTGAGAATCGCCAATTAATAAAGCTACATACAGAACATGTTTGCCAGACCTTGTGTTGATCATATTTCTTGGTCTTCCAGTTTGGTTGGCTTGGAGCTCACTCTTCCCTGTGTGGTGGAGAACGTGGGGTTACTCATCTGCTGTGCAGGGCAATAAGTCTGTTTTGCTCCTCCCTGAGCTTTCCCAAGGCCTTAGAAAAGTCTCTAAGCACAGCTGGAGGAAGTGGGGAAGAATGAGATTATTAGTGAAGAATTATCAGTTTCTCTCTTTCCCTGGCATATCTCTATCCAGATATGCCAAAGCCCAATAGTGTGATTTAAGACTCTGCAAGTTGATTTGAGAGTAATGCAATCCAGGAAAGGGTCACTCTGAACTTGGCTTTTCTGTTTCCCCTACCCCAGCTCATTTGATATGCAGTATGTTATTTTCCCAGTGGTGCTGGTCAAAGGACAGCTCTGATCAGTCGCTGATCAAGAGGATAAATAGGGGGCCCGGGAGATAGCTTGGAGGTAATGCGTTTGCCTTTCATGCAAATGGTCATCAGTTCGAATCCCGGTGCCCCATATGGTCCCCCGTGCCTGCCAGGAGCAATTTCTGACCATGGAGCCAGGAGTAACCCCTGAGCACTGCTGGGTGTGACCCAAAAACCAAAAAAAAAAAAAAAAGAGGATAAATAGGATGCTTCACAGTGTATATACCTCGTTGGCACCACTTTACTATCTCTCTGCCCAGTGCTTCCATCCTTGACATGCTGGGTTTTAACCTATATCATGTAGTCCTTTCTACCCAATTTTGTATATGTACGTTCTCATGGGTAGTTCTCTGTCTCTTTATACATCACTGTACTTCTGACCATAAGAGATAAAGCACTTGGCTGTGCATTGTTGACCCTCATTTAATATCTGGCACTGTGAATGGTCCCCTGAAGTTTACCAGGAGTGAATCCTGAGTACTATGGGTATGGGCCCCAAACTAAAAACCAAAACCAAACAAAACTCCTATACAAACATAAGTAAGATCCATTTTATGATTCCTACATTTTCCAAAATCATAACTCAAAGTCTGAACTTAGCTCTACCTTTTTCACAGAATTTACAGCCACTTTAAATATAGACTTGACATACCCACTTTATTATATTGTAAATTAATTTTTAATTATTATTTCACCCAGCATAGAAATATTTTACACCTAATTTTTCAGTGGTTTGATGATATTAAGTTTTAATGAGCTGAATATAATCTTTTAAAGTGTACATTCTGGGCTGGAGTGGTAGCACATGGTAGGGCATTTGCCTTGCAAGTGGCTGACTCAGGTCAGACACAGATTTGGTCCCCAGCATCCCATATGATCCCCTGAGCCAGGAGTGATTTCTGAGCACAGAGCCAATAGTGACCCCTGAATGCCACCAGTGTAGTAACCCTCAAAAAATAATCAAAAAAAGAAAAAGAAAAAAAAGTGTACTTCTAAATCTCAAAAAAAAGACTGAAATTGTCAGAAAAACTTACTTTGACAAGAGTACTTTTACTTAAGTAAAAGTAAATTAATAATCATCAGAAATATATATTGGTCATTTAAAAATTACTAAACAAAAATTAATAATCAACCTCTATAAATATTTGAATGTATAATGGAAAAAGTAATTTACACTTAAAATTTTATTTCAAGGTGGGGTTTGGGTCACATACTGTCATGCTCAGTGCTATTTCTAACTCTGTGCTTGGGGCAATCTGGAAACCTGTGATACCAGGGATCAAACTAGGGTTAGCTGCATTCAAGGAAAGTGCCCCTGTACTCTCTAGCCCTACACTTAAAATGTTAGACATGCAATTACAAATGGATAAACTAAAGAAAAGTTTAACAAGATACAAGCCAGGAGAACTGGCAAGATGACTCAAAGGACGAGACCTTATGCTGCAATGCCGGCACCCCAAGTTTGAGAGCACTGCTGGATGTGGCACCTGTCAAAAAGAATGAAATAGGCCAGAATAGATATCATAAAAAAATTCCCCCTACCCTTTATACTTTGTGATTATACAATCAGAGTTAAAAGCATGAAGATTAGTTTTTCTAAATAAGATGGATACATAGAAATGTCAGTTATTTCCTTTGAAATTGCAAGCTGTACTTACATATAGTTCATGTCTTTAAGGAAAACCAAATATGTTCTTTTTTAAATATCAAATAAAAGAAGAAAATTCTTTTTGAAAATTCTAAACAAGAACAAGAGCAAAAATATATCCCAAATATTAAAACACAAAAATGTCCTATTTCTTTAACAATACAGCAATGACTCATGGTAGATAAGTGCCATTCATATACAAGCTTAAACATGGTTTTGTGATTATGTCTTAAAGGTGCCACCAAATAGGAGTAACATCAGAAAAAATATTATTCAAAATATTGAGTTAGCATGGCATTAGGTAAAAGATAAGCGATGATACATAACTTTTTATACCAAATAAATTCCAGATCAAACAAATATGAAAAAAGAAAACTACAAAAATACTAGAAGAAAAATGTGTAGGGAGTCATCATATTTAATGATGGAAAAACACAATCCCCTCAAAGATGATTTGTGACTATATTCAAAGAATTTAAGAGTGCTAGAGAGAGTACAGTGGGTTGGGTGCTGGCCCACGTGGGTATGATCTCATATTTCATATGGTCCTGCAAGCATTGGTAGGAGTAATTCTTAAATGCAGATCTAGGAGTAACCCTGAGATTTGTAGATATGTCACACTCACCATCCACCAAAAAAAATTTAAGTCCCCTCAGAAACCAAAAATGTATGAAAATGTATGAAAGTACATGGCTGAATAGTACAGCAAGTAGGGCATTTGCCTTCTACATGGCTGACATGGGATCAATTTCCAGCATCTCATATAGTCCCCCCAGGCAGCCAGTAGTAATTCTTGGGTGCAGAGTCTGGAGTAAATTCTGACCACTATGAGATATGGCTCAAAAAAAAAAAACACAATAAAACACAACACAACAAATGATATGTAGAATGAATATCATTTCAAGATTTACTAGAGTCTACCAGTGTTTACCTCTGTGGAGAGGTTTGGGATAGGAGAATATGTTCGGGGAAGACTTCATTTTCCCTCAGTACTCTGCATTAGGAATATTTTTTATATATGAACATATTACTTTCCTCAAAAGTTCATAAAATTAAGCTATTTAATATTTGGTTATTCACTTATATGTTGTACAAGTAATTGTCTCTTGATTTTTATTTGAATATTGATCTTTATTTGAAAAACTAAAGCATTATCTTTGTGTGTGTGTGTGTGTGTGTGTGTGTGTGTGTGTGTGTGTTTTGGGTCACACCCGGCAGTGCTCAGGGATTACTCCTGGCTCCATGCTCAGAAATTGCTCCTGGCAGGCAGGGGGGACCATATGGGGCACCAGGATTCGAACCAATGACCTTTTGCATGAAAGGCAAATGCATTACCTCCATGCTATCTCCCGGGCCCCTAAAGCATTATCTTTTAAATAGCTCAAAGTAGTTAAGAACTCTTTAGGTGTTCTGCCCAAGTTAGAATCTTATATCTAGAACTATTTGTATCACTCAGTACAAATCACTTAAACTCTCTAACTCTTATAATAATGCTGAATACTTGGATATTCAATGCAGTACCTACTTCACTTAAATCATTCAGAGATAGTACAAGCAGTAAGGTGCTTGCCTGTATGCAACTGACTCAGGTTTTTTACTACATAAGATCCCCCAAATATCCCAAGAATGTTTTTTACTACATAAGATCCCCCAAATATCCCAAGAGCACAAAACCAGAAGTCAGTGAGCACCACTGAATATACTACCCTCCACAAATAAAACAAAATTCAGTGATTAATATTCAGCTTGGACCATTTTCTGACTCAGGGAAAGACAATGTTTGTAAGGTTTATGAATTACAAAACAGTTATAAGAATGTGTATAAATATGTATTTCAATGGAGAGAATTTTAAGAAGGACAACTACTGATAGATATCTTTCAAGGAGACACAAACTATGTGGTTCCAGATACAGTGAAGTATCTTTAATAAGTACTCTCTTGGGACTAACTTTAGGATGATTCTGTAACACTCCCTAAGGAAAACTACATCTAGCTGTCTAATTTAGATGAAAAATTACCCCTAAAAGTTCCACTAACCAGAGGTGCAAAGCTAGTAGAATTAGACTCTGTGCCTTAGGACAAAGTATACTTCTTATTAGTAAAAGACCCTAAATGAAGTGCATGGCACTGTGGTTTTTCTCACAAATGAATATAAAATATTGATTTACTGAATTTAAGGTAATAATTCATAATTCTGGATTAAATCTCAAATATTTCCCAATCATTAAAAAAAGATTAGTAAACAGTATAGGAAAATTCGGTCATTCAGTTTTAGAAGACTGGTCCTGATTTTTACCAATTTGTACTGGAATCTAAGATAAATGATCACAATTACAGAAAAAGTACTTGTTATCTATTGATCTAAAATTCTGAACCAGAATCTTATTAGAACAAATTCTGAAAGAAAATGACCATTAGTAATTTAGTAGACTACAATGACTCTTGTATCATTTAGGGTTATTAAACTTTAACTTCTTGTTTGCTTACATGTTTAGGTCATTCTTTTCTTTGTAAATTATAAATAATGAATTCCCAGAAAGAATATTTAATTCTAGGTTAGGTTTCTGCGAAAACAGCATAGATAGTATTTTAGTCAAAATAATGATTAAATTGAATTCTAAGGTCAAACAAAGTATTTGTTCAAATAATAATTTCCCAAATCATCTGTCCTCCAACTGTTCGCTTTGATTTGAAAATATAACTTTTACTAATAATTGTCTTCAGGTATATTAATAAGTCACTATGTGAACATCTTATATGTTTTAGTTATCTTGGCTCCAAAATTGTTAACTGAATTGCAAACTTGATTAGGTAGAGATAAATCTTTCTGACCTGGTAAGAAAGATACACTGGGCAAGGATTAAGGAGTGTCACCAAATATGATCTCTTATGCTAGTTTTCATGCTGTAATTTAGGAATTGATGGTTTGTGTTCTCTCTAAAAATAATCACAAAATATTTTTTAAATATGGAATGTTTCATGAATTTGTGTGTCATCTTTGCACAGGGGCCATGCTAATCTTCTCTGTATTGCTCCAATTTTAGTATATGTGCTGCCGAAGCAAGCACACAAAATATTTCTTAATATGAGATTATATACAGATACAAGAATTTATTGTATCTTTATTAGAATCCAGTAGGTTTTCCACAGGTAGAATAGACTTCAACAAGATTTTTGAATTTAAGAATGCTGTTATCAGGGTCCCGGGAGATAGCATGGAGGTAAGGCGTTTGCCTTTCATGCAAAAGGTCATCGGTTCGAATCCTGGTGCCCCATATGGTCCCCTGTGCCTGCCAGGAGCAATTTCTGAGCATGGAGCCAGGAATAACCCCTGAGCGCTGCCAGGTGTGACCCAAAAACAAAAACAAAACAAAGAATGCTGTTATCAGGGCAGGAGCTATAATATAGCAGATAGGGTGCTTGCCATGCTCGTAGCCTAGTTGGGTTCAATCCCAGGCATCCCATACATTTCCACATCAAAAGTAAGCCAGCAGTTACCCCTTAGCATCAGTGGGTGTGGCCCCAAACAAACAATCTCTATCTATCTATCTATCTATCTATCTATCTATCTATCTATCTATCTATCTATCTATCTATCTCTATCGATCTCTCTATCTAACTATCTCTATCTCTTGTTTTTAGGTCACATCTGGTAGTACACAAGAAAGGACTGTGTACTGAGTATCTGTGCTCAGTGACTGAATCTTGGTCAGTTGTGTGCAAGGTAAGTACCCTACATGCTGCACTATTGCTCTGGCTTAAAAATAATGTATCTCTATACATATACAAGTGCTAGGTGGCTATGAACATTAAAACTTCTAACTTGTTATCATCTCTAGATTAGTAACAAGGTTGGCTCAATGATATTTTAATCTCTTTAAAAGCTGTATTCCAAAAGCTTTACATTTGTTATTTCAGTACATTTTGAAATGGAAGTAGTTTTTCAATATAAGATTCAAGACCATCACAAATAGGTTTGTTAATGCTCTTGAATTTAGAAAAATGTATCCTTTCGGGTAGTTCTGCATATTGCAATTGATGCTGATCATCATATATCTGTATTTTAAATTAGTAAAACATTTTTAAAACTAGCTTATAACTGGGGCCCAGGAGATATCATGGAGGTAAGGCGTTTGCCTTTCATGCAAAAGGTCATCGGTTCGAATCCCAGTGCCCCATAAGGTCCCCCGTGCCTGCCAGGAGCAATTTCTGAGCATGGAGCCAGGAGTAACCCCTGAGCACGGCAGGGTGTGACCCAAAAACCAAAAAAAAAAAAAAAAACTAGCTTATAACAACTGACTCCTTAGAATTGGATTTTCTCAAGTAGGTAGAAAAAAACTCACTGATATGTTGAAAATGAGTCCAGCTGAATAGAATCCTATTAAGACTAACTAAGCAGTTTGTTAAAATATTTGTTTATAAGAATAGCCTAGGGAAAGTGAAAATGAAATGCTTTCCATAGTTTATAAACTGTGTCCTTTTAGTTTCACTATGTAAATCAAAGACAGGAAGAATAACATGGGGGCAGACAACAAGGTGTTGTCACTGGGCTGGGCAGTTTTAAATTTCAGTTTTAAGCTTCTTCACTGCATAAAATTTTCATCAGATCTATCCTTTAGGCCATCAGGTCTAGCAACAGAGTTGTTCAAAAAGTACTAAGGAGGTGACTTAGGAAAGTAAACAATCAATGAAGAATAACCCCAAATAGAGGTACTTCCTGAGCCAAATATGACTAGGAACCAGTCATTTTCCCAGCCATTTTTAATACTGGCTGAATATTCAGTAATGTTCTATGATTTCCTGGGTTGAGATACACTGTAATAGAGAGGTAAGTTTGAAGTATTTGCTGGTCCAAACTGGTCTCAATTACTTGTTTCTATTTCCTTATAATCTTCAAATTCAGATCCCTCTCTCTATGGGGAACTTTTACCACTAAATGGTGAAATACAAGGATAGAGGATTACATGAGCAAGTGAGTATGGTTACAAAAATATTACACAGGATCAAGTTATAATGACAAGAGAATGTTCCAGAGGGAAGTTTCTGTGTAGAGCTACCAGTCTATGGGGTCTGGGGCAGCTCTATGAGGAAATTGGTTCTTTTGTAAAGCAAAGAATTGTTGAAGAAGAGAAAATTTCATCTCAGAGAAAGAGGGTAAATAAAAAAATGCTATCAAGGCATCATAAAGGGGTCATCCTTTTTTGCTGAAAGACTGTGTTTACTTGAACATCCAATCTTCAATAAGATAAAAAAATTTTTTCTATAAAATGTGTCTTGCTTCAAAATCTAACTACTTGACAGTTGTCACTCACTGACTGATCTTTCTATAATCCTTTCATCTCAACACTAAATCCCAAAAGAATATGCTATACCAACTGGCTAATTTTGTATTGAAGCTTGAAAGACAAACTTCCCGTTTGAAAGGTGGCCAAATGCCTTTACTCTTCTTCAAATGTAGATTATTGTACCTGTTTTACCTTGAATTCTGGGACAGTGACCTTCCCAGGTAAATCAGGATATCATCTGCAAAAGCACAAATATTGACTGAATGTGTTGCAAGGAGGGCCAGAGTGTAAACCAGTCTCTTGTTTGAAAACTCATGTCAGTGGGTTATTAAAGAACAGTCTGCCTGCAGAAAAAAAAAAATAGAACAAGCTCATTTGTAAAGAACCAAATTAGTCAAAACTGGGAACACCACGTCTCATTGTTTCTAAACACCGGGAAGGAAATTCTCTGATCCGGGAAACCACTTGCTTAATCATACGTCCCTCTGGGTCAGTTAGAAAATGACCCGATAGTCACCGACTAATACTTCCTGTGAATCTCATCAGTATGTTATATTATGTTGATTTTTCCATTAGACCTCCATCGATACTTAATACTATTTTATAATATCCTTATAGGTGTGGAATACCTTTTTCTCTCATCATGCCTTCTGATCTTTTCCATACCTGTACATGATAACAGTTGACTCTAGCACAGACACAGAATAATTTCAGAAATAAATTTTGATTAACTTGTCACCACCAGATTGCCTAAAGCAGTGGTCGGCAACCTGTGGCTCGTGAGTCACATGTGGCTCTTTACACTTTTAATTTGGCTCTTCTGTGTGCCTGACGGCCCCTCCAGGAGTCAGGACTATGCTCCTAGCCTCTGTCAGTGGACGCTCTGTGTGCAGCCCCAGAGGCCCGCTCCAAGAGTGTAAGATGATACCCTGTATCAACCCTAAATAAAGGTGTTCCCCCAATGTCATCTTTCTTTTTTTGTTTTTGTTTTTTGGGTCACACAGGGCAGCGCTCAGAGTTACTCCTGGCTCCATGCTCAGAAATCGCTCCTGGCAGGCTCGGGGGACCATATGGGATGCCAGGATTTGAACCAATGACCTTCTGTATGAAAGGCAAACGCCTTACCTCCTTGCTAGCTCTCTGGCCCCACGTCATCCTTTCTTAAACCTCTTCCTTTGATATGTAAAAGTCCACTGAATATGTACTTTTGTCTTTCTCTTGACCTGAAGCCTCCTGGTATTGAGAATTGGTTTTAATAAAGAAAGAGGTGTTCAAGCTTTTTTGGGCTCGAGACAGAGAGTATAAGGTAAAAGACCATGGACTCCATGATCATCCTTTTCTGGCTAGCTTGGTTTATTATTTCTTTCCTGCTGCCCTGCTTCTTCAGACTAGGTTGGGTGGGGTTTAGAAATACAGTGCCTGGAGTGATCTTAAAACACATATTTTATTTATTATCCTTCCATGAAAGGATTCTCAGCCCAGAGTTTTCTTTTCCATGGATTCTTATGTTCAGAGTACTCATGATTAAAGTTGTGAGCTAATGCCCTTAAATGCTGTTTTTCATATTGATTATGACTTTCTGCATAAGTTAAGTGCCAATCAGAACTTTTTTGCAAGAGTAGAAACATTTCAATATCTCCTTCTCAGACACAGCTATCCCAGAATCAGATTCTTTTTTGAACACATCCATCTTAAATCTCACTGTAAAAACTAATTGGGAAATTCCCCTGCAGAGAAATATTAAGTTAATAGAGAAAATGAACAATGTCTGCCAAATACACAAGCTTAGCTAGCCATTCCTTTTCCAACTGGGCTATACAATGTCGGAATTCTGCTCTCACAGGAACTGGACTACTTCTTCCCTCTTGCCAACAAGGCAAGAGAGCACCCTTCCCCTGAACAGTCACTTCATGGAGAAGATGCTAGTAGTGGTCATCCATACTCTCACCCAGGGTGGTGAGTAGCCTGGATTTGATCACAATTGTGAATTTCACAAATTATCTTTATTGTGTCATCTGTCACAGAGTTTAGTTGAGCAGGGAGTTTTTCTGAATCCAGTCTATCATACAAAGAGTGGATACAATGTACCGGTGTGCAACTTCTGTTTCTTGTGACTACACAAAAACACTGAGCATCATCTGTACATACATCAACACATCAGATTATTATTCTGAGTGAAATGAGTCAGAAGGAGAGGTGTAAACACAGAATAATCATTTGTGGCATATAAGAATAATAAATGACAATATGGTAATGACATATAGAGAAAATAGGGATGAGGGACAGGAGGACCAGTCCATGATAGCAAGCTTGCCATAAAAAGTGGTTAGTTCAGTTAGAATAGAGAAAGCTACATTGATAGTTGGAACTTATCACTCTGGACAAGAACTGGAAGCTGAAAATGGATAAGTGACATGCTTGGACTTTAATTAACAATATTGCAAACCACGGTGTCATAAAGGAAATTTTGTAAACCTCAGTGTCATAAAGGAAAAGAGAGATAGTAAAAAGCAAAATGCCTGCCCCTGACATAGGAAGAGAAGAGTGAAGGGGAAGGAAACAAGGGACATTGGTGGTGGGGAAAGTGCACTGGTGAAGGGTTGTGTACATTCTATGATTGAAACTCAAGTATGAATAATTTTGTAACAAATATGCTTAGATAAAAATTATTTTTAAAATGTCTCAGGCACTCTATCTTAATTCCTTTATGATATATAATCTGCCTTTAACAAAGTGTCGTTTTTGTTTTTGTGTATATTTTACTTTGGTTACTTGCAGTACACACTAAAGTGTCAATAGATTTTTTTTTCTCCTTTCAGTGAAATCACTATTTTTCCATGGCACACTGTCTTTGCTTTTAAAGATTGTTAAAAGGTTTTTCTCTTTTACCTGTTTCATCTCCATATTGTAGGGTTTCAAATTTTCGGCACATTTTGGTTATCAAGAGGAAACATTTTGAAACGATTTGCTTTCTTATTATCAGAAATCAGAGCTTTTTTCCTCGAGAAGGGTGTTCCTATCCAGAATTAACAAATGAACAGTGGATTCAAAAACTGTATTTCATGATGGATGTTACTTCACATCTAAATCAGCTTACTCATAAACTACAGGGGAAAGGAAACACAATTTTTTCTATGTTAGAAGAAGTTATTTCTTTTGAAAACAAATTATCTGTTTTT
>PVKC010025360.1:0-16507 GCA_004027635.1 Crocidura indochinensis
TTTTTCTTTATTTAATCATTTTGATTACATAACTGTGATTAGGTTTCGTCATGTAAAGAACACCCCCTTCACCAGTGCAACATTCCAACCAACAATGTCCAAAGTCTCCCTCCTCCCACCCCACCGACACCTATACTCTAGACAGGCTCTCATTCATTCACGTGATTATGGTAGTTTTCTGTGTAGTTATTTCTATAACTGCACTCACCACTCTTTGTGGTGAGCTTCATGAAGTGAGCTTGAAGTTCCAGCCCTCCTCTCATTGTCTCTGAGGATTGTTGCAAAAATGACTTTTATTTTCTTTAAAACCCATAGATGAGTGAGACTATTCTGCGTCTCTCTCTCCCTCTGACTTATTTCACTCAGCATAGTAGATACCACGTACATCCATGTATAGGAAAACTTCATGACTTCATCTCTCCTGACAGCTGCATAATAGTCCATTGTGTATATGTACCACAGCTTCTTTAGCATTTACTCTTTTGAAGGGCATCTTGTTTGTTTCCAGAGTCTGGCTATTGTGAATAGTACTGCAATAAATATAGGTGTGAGGAAGGGGTTTTTGTATTGAATTTTTGTATTCTTAGGGTATATCCCTAGGAGTGGAATAGCTGGGTCAAATGGGAGCTTAATTTCCAGATTTTGGAGGAATCACTTCCCATAGAGGTTGGACTAGACAGTATTCCCACCAGCAGTGGATAAGAGTTCCTTTCTCTCCACATCCCTGCCAGCACTGATTATTCTCATTCTTTGTGATGTGGGACAATCTCTGTGGTGTGAGGTGGTATCTCATCCTTGTTTTGATTTGCATCTCCCTGATGATTAGTGACGAGGAGCATTTTTCCATATGCCTTTTAGCCATTTGTATTTCTTTTTTATCAAAGTGTCTGTTCATTTCTTCTCTCCATTTTTTGATAGGGTTAGATGTCTTTTTCTTGTAAAGTTCTGCCAGTGCCATGTATATTTTGGATGTTAGTCATTTGTCTGATGGGTGTTGGGTGAATAGTTTCTCCCACTCAGTGGGTGCCTCTTGTATCCTGGGAATTATTTTTTTTTTTGAGGTGGAGAAGCTTCTCAGTTTGATGTATTCCCATCTGTTGATCTCTGCTTCCACTTGTTTGGAAAGTGCATTTTCCTCCTTGAAGATGCCTTTAGTCTCAATGTCATGGAGTGTTTTACCGACGTGTTGTTCTATATACCTATGGTATCAGATCTGATATCTTTAATCCATTTGGATTTTACCTTCATATATGATGTTAACTGGGGGTTTATGTTCATTTTTTTGCAAGTGGCTAACCAGTTCTGCCAGCACCACTTGTTGAAGAGATTTTCCCTGCTCCACTTAGGATTTCTTGCTCCTTTGTCAAAAATTAGGTAATTATATGTCTGGGGGACAATGTCTGAGAACACAAGCCTATTCCACTAATCTGAGGGTCTGTCTTTATCCCAATATCATGCTGTTTTGATAACTATTGCTTTGTAGTACAGTTTAAGGTTGGGGAAAGTAATGCCTCCCATGTTCCTTTTCTCTAGGTGCGCTTTAGCTATTCGAGTGTGTTTATTGTTCCAGATGAACTTCATAAGTGTTTGATCCACTTCTTTGAAGAATGTCATGGGTATTTTTGAGGGGATCTGTATAATCTGTATAATGCTTTGGGGATTTTGACCATTTTAATGATGTTAATTCTGCCAATCCATGAGCAGGGTATGTGTTTCCATTTCCGTGTATCCTCTCTTATTTATTGAAGCAGGGCTTTATAATTTTCTTTGTATTGGTCCTTCACGTCTCTGGTCAAGTTGACTCCAAGATATTTGAGTTTGTGTGGCATTATTGTGAATGGGATTGTCTTCTTGACTTCCTTCTCTTCCCTATCATTATTGGTATATAAAAAGGCCGTTGATTTCTGTGTGTTAATTTGTAGCCTGCCAGCTTGCTATATGAGTCTATCATTTCTAGAAGCTTATTGGTAGAATCTTTAGGGTTTTCTAAATAGAGAATCATGTCATCTGCAAACAGTGAGAGCTTGACTCCTTCCTTTCCTATCTGGATTCCTTTGATATCTTTTTCTTGACTGATCACTATAGCAAGAACTTCCAGTACTATGTTGAAGAGGAGTGGTGAGAGCAGACAGCCTTGTCTTGTACCAGAATTTAGAGGAAAGGCTTTTAGTCTTTCTCCATTGAGGATAATATTTGCCATTGGCTTGTGGTAGATGGCTTCAACTAGATTGAGAAAGGTTCCTTCCATTCCAATCTTGCTGAGAGTTTTGATCAAGAATGGGTGTTGGACCGTATCAAATGCTTTTTCTGCATCTATTGATATGATCATGTGATTTTTCTTTTTCTTCTTGTTGATGTTTTATATGATGTTGATATATTTATGGATGTTAAACTATCCTTGCATTCCTGGGATGAAACCTAATTGGTCGTAGTGTATGATCTTCTTTATGATGTATTGGATCCTATTTGCCAGGATTTTGTTGAAGATCTTTGCATCAGCGTTCTTCAGAGATATTGGTCTGTAATTTTCTTTTTTTGGCATCTCTGTCTGATTTTGGTGTCAAGGTGATGTTGGCTTCATAAAAGCTGTTTGGGAGTGTTCCCATTTGTTCAATTTCATGGAAGAGCCTGGCTAGAATTGGTAGTAGCTCCTCTTGAAAGATTTGAAAAAATTCATTAGGAAATCCATCTGAACCTTGGCTTTTCTTTTGGGGCAGATGTTTGATTACACTTTCAATTTCCTCAGTGGTGATGGGGGGTGTTTAGATATTCTACATCCTCCTTACTTAAATGTGGAAGGTTATAAGTGTCCAAGAATTTTTTCCATTTCTTCTAGGTTCTCATGTTTAGTAGCATAAAGTTTCTCAAAGTAGTCTCTGATTACGTTTTGGATCTCTGCAATATCTGTCGTGATCTCCCCCTTTTCATTTTTAATACAGATTATCAGATTTTTTCTCTCTCTTTCTTTATGAGTTTTGCCAGTGGCCTATCAATCTTGTCTATTTTTTCAAAGAACCAACTTCTACTTTCGATGATCTTTCGGATTGTTTTTCAGTTTTCCACTTCATTGAGTTCTGCTTTCAGCTTTGTTATTTCCTTCTGTCTCCCTATTTTTGGCTCCTTTTGTTGGTCATTTTCTAATTTTTTGGACTGCATTATTAAGATATTCAGGTATGCCCCTTCTTCCTTCCTGATGTGTGCTTGCAAAGCTATAAAATTGCCTCGCAGGATCGCTTTTGCTGTGTCCAATAGGTTCTGCAGTTTGTTTCTTTATTATCATTTGTTTCTAGGAAAGTTTTGATTTCCTTTTTGATTTCATCTTGAATCCACTGGTTGTTCAGTAGCAGGGTGTTTAATTTCCAATTGTTAAAGTTTTTCTTCTATGGCTTTGTAGTTCACATCTAATTTCAGAGCCTTGTGGTCAGCAAAGGTAGCCTGCGAGATTTCTATCCTCTTGATTTTATGGAGGTATGTTTTATGTGTCAGCATGTAGTCTATCCTGGAGAATGAGAAGAATGTGTATCCAGTTTTTTGGGGGATGGAGTGTCATATATATATATATATATATATATATATATATATATATATATATACACATACTTTTCAGGGCTAGTATGCTTTTGTTGGGTTTCAGTCTAGTTGACCTATCAAGTGTTTGATAAGACCGTGTTGAGGTCTCCCACACTTATTGTGTTATTATTGATTTCTTCTTTCAGATTCGTCAGTAATTGTATTAGATAATTTGCTGGTATCTCATTGGGTGTATATATGTTTAATAGTCTGATTTCTTCCTGTTGCACATATCTCTTGATTAGAACATAGTGTCCATCTTTGTCCCTTACCACTTTTCTGAGTATAAAGTTGGTGTCATCAGATATTAAGATGGCCACCCCAGTTTTTTATGAGGGTGTTGTATGCTTGGATGATTTTCCTCCAGCCTTTGATTTTGAGCCTATGTTTGTTCTGAATATTCAAATGTTTTTCTTGTAGGCAGCAGAAGGTTGGATTCATCTTTTTGTCCCATTCTGCCACTCTGTGTCTTTTAATTGGTGTTTTTAGTCCATTGACATTGAGGGAGATGATTGTCATAGGATTTAATGCCCCCTTTGTAGATAAGTTTGCTGTGTTTGTTGGTCTCTCTTGTCTTAGAGTAGACCTATCAGGTTTTCCTTTAAGGCTGGTTTATCATTTATGAAGTTTCTGAGCTATGGTTTATCCATAAAGCTATGTATTCTTCTTTCAAACCTGAATGTGAGTCGCACTGGGTGCAGTATTCTCAGTGAGGCATTCATTTCATTCAGTCTTGTCACAATATCCAACCATTGTCTTCTGGCCTTGAGAGTTTCTTGTGACATGTCTTTGGTAAGTCTTAGGGATGTTCCTTTGAATGTAATTTCCCTTTTTGATCTTGCTGCATTCAGTATTCTATCTCTATCTGTGGGATTTGTCATTGTAACAAGAATGTGTCTTGGGGTGTTTTTCTTTGGGTCTCTTTTAGCTGGTACTCTTCAGGCATGCAGGATTTGATTGCATGTAGTCTTTAACTCTGGGAGTATCTCTTTGATGATGTCTTTGACAGTTGATTCTTCTTAAATTTCTTACCTGGGTCTCTGGGACTCCAATGATTCTTATGTTGTTTCTGTTGAAGTTATCAAAGATTTCTATTTTCATCTGTTCGCATTCCTTGAGTACTTTTTCCATTGCCTGTTCATTTGTCTTAAGATTCCTTTCCACTTTCTTCTGTTGTGTTGAGTTTTTCTACATCGCATCTTCCAGTACTCCAATTCTCTCCTCAGCTGCTGATACTATGCTGACGAGGCCATCCATTGAGGTTTTCAGTTGAGCTACCATATTTTTCAGGTCTGTTATTTCAGTTTGGAGTTTTCTGATTTCTGTCTTTGTGTTCTGTTCAGATCGATTTATGCTTTCTTTGACTTCTTGAAACATTTTCCATATTACTATTTTAAGTTCCTTGTCTGAGAAGTTAATCAGGTGACTGGAATTTATCAGATCAAGTTTTCATCTTCATTTTCTGTGCATGGGTTTTGCCTGCGAGGTTTCACCATTGTCACACTTGTAGTGTGGTTTTTCCTGCATGTTGTGGTGGGGTTTATTGGTTATAAAGAGTGCATGGCTGTGAAGCAAAGTGAAGTGGTGGCCCTCTTCTGCTGCCTCTAGTTGACAGACAGGCAGAGGCAGGAGAAGCTTGCCTTGAAGTCCTCAGCATGGACAAAGGTACAGCAGGGCGGGGGCCTCCGCAGACCAGAGAGCTCAGCTTATTGGACAGCGACCCCCACAGTCAGAAGTTAGTTGCAGGCAGCTTCAGAATGCAGTTTTCTGGGGATGCTGGGGAGACCTTCAGGATTCAAAGACACAGGCAGACAGTCAGAAAGAGGAGAGGTTTCCTTGAAGTCCTCAGCATGGATCCCTTTCTCTGACTCTTATGGAATTACATTTTATATGTAAAATTTTTGCCCCTATACAATTTGTTCAAAGAGTTGTTTCCTTACATGATTAGCCATCCCATTTTAAGGTATATTTTTGTTCTACTTTCTCTCTTGAGAAAAAATATGATCAAATTTGAATGTTAAGTTCCCGAGGGTGGGGCAATGATTTCACACCACATTTGCTCTTTACTTACATAAAATTCTTTTCTAGGAATTCTATTATTATAATATCTAAGTGATGCACATATGGTTTCAGTTTTGGGTCACATTGAAGATCAGCATAATAGATTTCCTCAGAAAGGCAGAGAATGTCTCATTGGAATATGATTTTAGGTAGAGGCCTTCAATTTAGTCAAACTCTCACCTCTTGTGGCTTCCAACACCTGATGGTGTATTTATTTACTAGGCAGCTTAGTCTCATGAAAAACAAAAGACTAAGAGTTAAAACCATTCAAATTCTGGAAAAATTAATTATTTTTGGGACTTGTAGAATAAGCATAATATCTGATATTTTTCTCAAGTTTGCATAAAGTGAGCTCATATCCTAGAAATTTTTGTGTATGAAGAAAGCAGTGGTTCTCACCAGTATAAAAAGTATTGAGGACTATGTGAAAATCCAGTCAATGGTGGAGCCACAAATATTAAGGATTCTCTGACATGCAAAGAAATATGTCCTTGAGTTTTAAAGGGACCTTAGGAGTTGTGGGGAAAGATGTTTAGTGGGAAGTCAAAAATAACATCTGAAAAACTAAAAATAATATTAGATAAGAGATTTTATGGGGTGTATAGATTAAGTTATCAGTATATCCTGATCATAAGTGACTACATCCATTAGAACTTTTGCAGTATTGGTGCAGGAAAGTACAATATAATAATTGCAGATAAATGAAATACTTATAGAATCATGAAACTAGGGTATCTGAAAGTTGAGTCATCACATCTTTTTCTAACTATCAACTCTCTTCTCCAATTCACTATCACATAAATACACCCCTCTCAGACTTGTCAGTGAGGAAGAAATAGGAATGGGTGCACTGTCTGACCTTTGGAGAAAGAACTTACCCAGAGAAGTATAGGTTCTTCTATACTCCTCCAGGTATAATATCTTGGAATCACTTTCAATACCTATAAGGTATAATTCTTCCAGTCTTTATATATGTGTATACATATCTATATATGTAAAATAAGTTTATCTGGGAAATATAAGGGAAGAAAAAGAGAGTTTCACATTCAAGTGAGAACATGGTTTTCTCTGGAGTGGAGAGAACCAAGTACACACTACCGAAGTAGATCTGGTGAGTATCCAAGAAAGAGTATATTAACCATAAAGGAAAAATCAAGAAGCATACATCTCAGGCAGATATGCAGGTGACTCTCAGGTAGGAAAATGCATGCCTTTGTTCCTCTAAAGTTGGTTTTTAAACAGTTTTTGCAAACTTCCCCCACATCTGTTGCTAGAGGGTTGGCAAGGAGAAGAGCATGGAGCTACTGATATAAAATATCATCATAATCTCAAATTCTCTACATTATCTCCTGTTCTTTCATGCTTTATCTTTCACAGTATTTTCCTAAATAAAAATATTACATATTACTCAGCATGTGTTTCTCCTACTTTCTAAAGGAAGAACATTTTTATTTAATAATATTTAAGATTATTTGAGGTGGTGATGTGAGGTGCTCAAAATATTTTTCCATGTAATTTAACAATAATGGCATTCCCAGATATATTCCATCTAAAATGGTCAAATCATACCAAATAAAAATGGTCTACCTTTGAATGACAAGTGAAACTGGAATTTGCTTTTATTAAGATTCAAATAAATGGATCTTATTGTCCCATACCTAATGTAAAATTTTTAAACATAATTTTTATTTTGATTGTATTGGCTTACATATTGTTTACAGTAATTTTATAGGCACATATTTACATAAAATCAAGGGGGTTCCCATCACCAATTTGTCCTCCCCACACCTCCATGTTGGTCCTACCTCCCATATCCTCCTCCTCAGCCACCCGGGACTGATAGTATATGTGGTCCCCTCTGTACCCAGCTTACTACCTAGTAGTCTTGGTCTTGATACCTCCCTTATTCTCCCCATCTAACTGGGAGGCAGGACTAGATAGTTCAAGTTATGTGGTTTTGTTTGAAGAAGAGAAAAGTAGTAAACTGGGGTACAAGTCTAATATGCCGAAAATGGGCAGAATCCTTTCAGAGGCTCTTATCATAGGTTTGAGAGACGAAGGATAAAAAGAAGATGAAACACCCCAACAGCACAAAAAGAAGTGTCAAATATCTAGTGAGCACTCCAGCGATAACATTAGGCACCACAATAAAAGCCATGGTCTTGAGTTAAAAAATATGGCAGAGAACATAAAGAAAGAAACGAAAAGAAGAAAAAAAACATATAACCATAAATGGGGATAACAACTTCTATACCCACTTCAAAACAAAGAAATCGACAAAAAGTAGATAGGTAAATAAAAAAAGAAAAATAATAATACAAAATGAAGATAAAAAAATAATATATAAAGAAAAAATGTTTTGTGCTTTTTGCCTTTTTTTTCCCCTCCTGCACTGGCACAGTAAATATTGGGGTCATTTGAAAAGTAATTCACTTGGCCTAAACGTTGTGGGGTTTCTCCACTCTTGGAGTATATTGTCACGGGATTAACTATAGGCTCCGTTCAGGTTCATTTACTCTCCCCGTGGTGCTTTCGTGGTGTTTGGAAGACTTCTACTCCATCCTGGGTGATGACATCAGACCTCTGTATCTAGAGATCTCAGTATCTGCACAGGTCTGGGAGTGAGACTTATGATAAAGTCTTTCTTTGTGTTTCTAGAAGGTCTGTTCCCTCAGTGTCATTTTAATCCATCTTCTGTGGTTGGTGGTCTTGATCTTTGCACTGATCCTAGGATGGAGCCTAGGATAGTGTCTTTCATTGTGTTTCCAGAAGCCCCTTTCCATTGGAGTTGTCTCTGCCAGACCTTTGGAACTGGGGATCATGGTTGATGTGCGGGTTGTAGTTCAAACCCTAGACTAGAGCTTTTTTATTGGTCCCAAGATATATACAATCCAGTTATGGTTCTAGCCATCAGTCATCTGTAAACCGAGATCTTGGCTTTTGGACTGACCAAAGGATGACAAGTCTACTGATTTTGTCTTATCATTAGCTGGTGAGGTAGGATAACCTGCTCTTAGGTCAAGTTGATCCCATTTTCTTCATTGTCAGGATATCATATTAGAGCTGGCACTTGGTGGCCCAGCAGTATTAAGGATGTCCCGGATGGGATTTGTTTCCTGTAGCTGTTGTGAAGAACTGTGTCATTTCTATGTCTGGGATCCAGGGTTCAAGACTGGACGGATGGTGTCTAATCACCTGAGGTCTAAGTTGTGTCCGCATGACATATTTTCAAGGTGGGAGATATCCCCGTATTGTAAACAAGTATCAGTTCTTATCCCTAGTAGATAAGAGCTCTTTTTTATATGTAAGATTTCCCCTTCTTTAGTGTGCCTTTGCAGGGAGAAATGGTGCTACTTTATATCGTCGGTGCATTTTGGGGTGGACAGAGAAGGAAACAGAAACAGGTCACACATCCAAAACAGGTAAAAATAGGAATAAAAGTATATGTGCTCACATATGTATATGTAGAACAAACATTTAAAAAATGAATTAACAAAATAATTAAAGGAACAAAGTGATGCAAGAGACTACCTTACTTTTGGGGAAAAGCAGGTGAAGAGGTGGTGTAATACAGGTCTTATACTTATGTTGAAAGTATAGGTTTCCACATTGTCTTTTGGGATTTTCTTGTGGTGTGTGGGTTCCCTGGCACCTTTTCATCTCAGCCCCTGACCTTCTTGAGATTGGCAAAGGATTTGCAGCAGGGAGGTCTTGGAAGAGTTCTTGCATTGGGGATACTTTTAGAGCTAAGTCCGGTTTCAAGTAACAGTCCAAGTTAGGGGGAGTTTGTGGGGAGGGCCACGCAGCATGAGTCAGCAAGGGAGTTGGTTGCCTTTTCTTGCAAGGGGGCGAGGTGTGGGTTTGACTGGGTGTTCCTTCGCTCAGGTGCTGGTTACTGGTTTGTTGGGGTAGGAGGTCAGTCTTGATGCCTAATGGATTAAGAACTGAGGGTGAAGAGTTTTAATACGGTGGGAGGTCTGGATGGGATTGAGGGGTGAAGGGATAATTGGATTTCAAAAGGGGGAAAGGGAAAAGTATATGGAAGGGGTAGGAAGGAAGAAAAAAGAGAAAATACATTGGAAAGAATGGGAGAAGAGAAAAGGAAAAAGAAAAGAAAAGGGAAGAGAAATAAAAGAGAAAGTAGTGAGAAGAGAGGGGCAAATAGCAAGGGAATGCTAGTTTGCTTGAATGTGTTCGATGAGTAGGGCCTGTAGTATAGGTCTGTGCGTCACAGTTGCTGCTTAGGTGGTCTGACTGGTCATGTGCTTCAAATCCTAAAAGAAGGTATAACCTAGGGATAAAATGTAAGTTAAAGAGTTTTCTCAGGACATTCTAATATGCATGCTGGGTATGGTAGCTCGTGTGACTGAGCCCCGAGATGCCCTAATGTAAAATTTTTAATTGTGTAGGTTTTAAGAAGGATTCCCATTGCAGTGTAAAATTCCAGGGGGTACTATTCATATTACTGTTACATAAAGAATGTATTCTGGGGCCGGAGCGGTGGCAAAAGCCATAGGGCATTTGCCTTGCATGTGCTAACCTAGGATGAACTGCAGTTCTATCCCCTGGCATCCCATATGGTCCCCCAAGCCAGGAGCAATTTCTGAGCACATGGCCGGGAGTAACCCATGAGCATCACTGGGTGTGGCTCAACACAAAACACAACAAAACACACACAAAAAAAGGAATGTATTCTGAAGAGTGTTGTAACCAATCAGCACAGCCATCCAAGGCCACACTGTGTGGAAGGAAGAGATCATTTTAAAGAAATGGCTTTAATGTGGTATAAAAATATCCTTAGGTGAAATCCAGACATTTATTCATAGAGAGTTTCTGGAACTTCCTACTGGGCTATCAGTAAAGTACCAAAGCAATCAGATGATTCTCAAAATGATCAGTTAGTTGGGCTATAGTTATTAGAAAATTTTTCCAGTCAGAGGGAAATGTGTTGGAGGTCACATATATGCAAGTTTCTTTCTATAAAAAATATGGTAAAAAATACTTTTCATACTACATAAAGACTATGCCTTTTCTACTTAGAGCTGCCATTGTGGTCGAAAAGCAATTATAGATCATATAACATAATTGGGGGTAACTATGTTTAGGAAAACAAATTACAGTCACTAATATTAGAATTGTATATGTACTTTTGCAAGGGCCTCCCATGCAGTATTCATGGATGTCAGAAGTTACTCATAGTGATACTTGGCTAGTTACACCAGTGACTAATGTGAAGGCCTGAAGATGTGGTACTACTGTTCTGCCAGACCACCATAGCAGTGCTCAGGACCCATACTTGGTAGAGGTGTCCAGCGTTCTTTTGATCAAATATGCCCTGACTATTGTACAATTTCCTAACCATTGGATTTTATATGTTTTTATGTTACCCAAAATCCCCTGATTTTTTCAGCCCATTTCAAAATATATGAACCATTCATAATTTAATAACAGAAACAAGTGGCAGGTTGGTTTTGGTCTGCAGGACACGTAAGATGCTGTAGGCATCTTACTGGAGTATAACTTTAGCAATAAGATCAATGAAGGATGGGACTACTCTCACTGTAATGTTCTTGCTTAGTTAGCTCCACAGCAAATACTGACCTCAAACCTGATCTGAAAATGACCAACCTGGGAGGAAGTGGGAAGAACTCCTCACAAGCTCTTTTTATATTGCTCTGATAGATAAGATTATCCCTCATTTCTCTGCCTTCCCACACTCAGTATCTTTAATATAAAAAGTTAGAAAAGTCACCAACTGATTTTCTGCAATGCTCTGAAAGTCTTTAAGGCTATCTCATTTATTTTATTAAATTCACAATGAATGTCATTGTTTATATCACTAGATGACTCCCTTTTGGACAGGCTCTACATAATACGTTGCTCATTAGAAAGCATTATTCCATTATATATGTAAGATCTTGAGTTTTTTATTTGCCTAGTTTTTATGGGAGTTCTGTAGTATTTTTGGGGAAAATGTACTTTAACCTAACTTTTTACTATATGCTACTGAAAAAGAACTAGTATAAAATCCAATATTCTGTATCATTTGTTTGATCATACTGTTGTTTGATGCCATATCTAATTTTTCCAGTCTGACCTTTCCTAAGATCCTGCTAGCTCTTTTATCGAAATTTCAGTAAAAGGGCAAAGCATTTTGCATGAAAATAGAAACAGAGTAGAAATTGTATAAAATCTACTGAAACAAAAAAAAATAACATTCCTTTAAAGTCACTATCTGGCCCTAACATAGAATACCCAGAAATTGTACTACTATTTAGAAAAACAAGAAGCATAAAAAAGAAAAATGAAAAAAAAGAGAAAAAAACCAGAATGTCCACATATTAAAATCAACACTGATCAGATGATTATTTTTAGTTTTTCTATTTCAAGAGTTAGAAACTAAGTGGTAGTGAATATTCTTGTGACCAGACCCTCCTTCAAAATTTAACCTTTTTTATCAAAAAGATCTCCCCACCCCACTCACAGAATAGTCTGATATTTTTTACCTCTAAAATATTATGAAACATGCATAGGGATTTTTATAGTCCTCTAAGTCTGGATTACAGTCATTTCCAAAGAATAGTAAGACCACTTGTCAAACTCAAGCTTATGGTTTTCATTACTTCTTTTGAAGTTTCCTGCTCTATTTTTTGTCTCATTTATTTTTAAAGGTTATTTTATTTTGAAAAACTTTGAAATTATGGACAAGTTTAAGAAATATAGCATCACATTCCATCATCAAAAATAGCATGTCACATTTTCTTCTGATAAAAAGAATTTAACTAAACCTAAATGAAAATTATAACTGAATGCCTCTTTTCACCACTTCAGAAATAATCACTATCATGAGTCTATTCTATGTCTTCCCATTTTTCAATTGTCCCTTCTACATATATATCAAGATATAAATATTTCATGTTACTATTTATAAATTATATATGGAACATTTGATATATATTGGAACATTTGATATGTATGTTTCTGTATTTTGCTTATTTGAAAACTAAGCACATTTTTTCTAATATTTTATATTTTTCTTCTTTAAAATTGCCTATCACCTGTCTGTAGATTGTTTTCCAATAATCCAATTATACTGAATTTTATTTTTCAGCAAAACTAAGGAACAGAACCCAGGTATACCAAGAGCGCTAAAGTCTTAATTTTAATATCCTAGCAAATTATGCTCTAGTTCTTAACATACTCACCGAACTATGAGGTCAGTTGAAAAGCCCTCAATATCCTGTTATGCTTCTTTTTTATTTTTTCAGTATAACTCAAAAACCCTCATCTCATTTAGTGAGTGACCTCAAAAGATGCTTCATTTTTGTCAGGCTTATATACATAAAATGTTACAGATTAGACAGCATTATCCCATTTTATATGTAAGACCATTTTGAAGCTAATGACCTACTTCCTGTAATGAAGCTTAGTCTATATTCCTGTACAGATATGAAGACATGAAATATATGTTTCTTTATTTCACTTAGGTGAATTGTCCTCTGAAAACCTGCAGGGTAAACAGAGTTCATTTCAAAAACATTTAACGATTAAGAAAACTGAACACTTAAGGGACTAGATTCTAGGATTCAGCTACAGAGAGTTTAATGCCAGTTCTGCCCCTAACTAGTTTTTTAGATTTAGACAAATTTATTTACTTCCCAGAGTAATATTTCACATCTCTAAAGCTTAACTAATAGTTGTTTGAAAATTAAGAGAGTAAAAGCTGATGGAGCACAGACTTTTCCTGCCCACATACACAGAAAGCAGCAGGAATCTTAGGTGGAGCCAACGCTGGCAGACCATTCAGTAACAGAGGGCTGAGTGCCCCTACTCCGAGGACAAATTTAAGCTGAAATGTGAAATCCCTCCTTTGCTGAGGGAACACAGGCTTCTCCTGACCAGACACACAAAAGCAGAGGGGAGGAGCCACTCCACTTTGCATTGTGACTGCACTTATCCCCTTAATCAATGTATACCAGCACAACACATAGAAAACAACCATATTGTAAAGGACACTATGGTAAAGCATGGCAGAACACCACCATATTTAGAGAATGAAGATGATGGATCTGAAGACTCAAAAAGTATCAGCCACATACATAGCCTCTATGAAAAAGACTTTAGGAAGGGAATTTGGAGGATGTTCAAGGAACTCAAGAATCCATGCAACAAACCAAATGAACCACAAATAAAAAATTAAAATGATATAAAAGTAGAAATAAGAAAACTCCAAATTGAAATATCAGGGCTTAAAAACTTGGTAGCTGAAATGAAAACCTCACTGGAAAACCTCACCAATAGAATAGACCTGTTGAAGACAGGGTCAGTGAACTGGAAGATGAGATGCATAACAACTCTTTACAACAGAAGAGGCTGGAAAGGAGCCTTAAAACAAATGCTCAAATGATGAGAAAAATGTCTTCAAAGGAGTTGGAATGGTGGTGCAACTGGTAGGTCATTGGCCTTGCACGTGCTAACCTAAGACGAACCGCAATTATATCCCCTGGCATCCCATAGAGTACCCCAAGCCAGGAGCACTTTCCGAGTAATCCCTGAGCATCACCAGGAGTAGCCCAAAAACAAGCAAACAAAAAATGTCTTTAAAGAATGTGAACAAATAAAAATAGAGGTCTGCTGTAAACTCAATAGAAACAATTTAAGAATAATTGGAGTTTCAGAGATCCCAAAAGAAAATCTCCATGAAAATTCAACAGTCAAAGACATCATTGCAGAAAACTCCCAGAGTTAAAAAGTGCATGCAACCAAATATTACATGCCCAAAGAATACCAGTAAAAATAGATCAAAGCAAAACATCCCCAGGCACATCCTCTAGGCCTGAAAGTAGTTGTGGGATATAGTGACAAACATCAATGAAATGAATGCTTCTTCAAGAATAATTCACCCAGCCAGACTTACATTAAGTTTTGAAGGAAAGATATATAGCTTCACAAATAGACAATAGCTGAGGAATTTTACAGACACAAAACCAACCTTAAAAGAAAAACTGAAAGGTCTACTTTAAGGTAAGGCAGACCCAACAAACACACCAAACACTTACAAAAAGATGGCTCTAAATCTCATGACAATCATTTCTCTCAATATCAATGGGTTAAATACACAAAGTGGCAAAATGGGGTGGCATATTTATATCAGATGACACAGGCTTTAGACTTAAAAAGGCAAGGAGACAGAGATGGACATTTCTTAATTATCCAGGATATGTGTAATAGTAAAAAAAATTATACTCATAAACATATGTGCACCCAATGAGGGACCAGCAAAATATTTAAAACAATTGCTTACAGATCTGAAGAAAGACATCAATAGCAACACAATAAAAGTGGAGACTTCATCACTGCCCTGTCACCCTGTGATAGGTCAACTGGACTAAAACCAAGCAAGAAGATACTAGCTCTGAAGGAAGAAATGGAAGAGAATGTGTTGTAGATATATATAGGACTCTCCATCCCCAGAAAATTGGACATACATTTTTTTCCAATGTGCAGGTCATTCTCCAAGATACCGCATGCTGAGTTATAGCATATACCTCCTATACAAGGCTGAAATGAGGGCAAAGCAGTAGGGCGTTTGCCTTGCACGTGGCTGACCTAGGACCAACCACAGTTCGATACCTCTGCATCCCCTATAGTCCTCCAAGTCAGGAGCGACTTCTAAGTGCAGAGTCAGGAGTAACTCCTGAGTGTCACCAGGTGTGACCCAAACTCAATACCCCCACAAAAAAAACCCAAAACTATACCTCCATAAAATCAAGATAAGAAAAATTGTAAGAACTTCCTTTTCAGATTATCATGCACTAAAATTAGAAGAAAATAGCAAACATACACGGACAAACAACTTCAATAACTTGAAATTCAACAACTAACTACTGAACAATGGTGGTTCAGAGATGAAATCAAGTAGGAAATCAAAAAATTCCTGTAAACAAATGATAATGAAGATATAAATTATCAGAACTTGTGAGATATAGCAAAAGTGTTATTAGGAGGAAAATTTATAATTTTTATAGATCAAGAAGGAAAAAGAGGCCTGCAGAAATAATTAAAAGTAAAGCTTAAAGATATGGAAAACTAACAACAAAATGAATCAAAATTAGGCAGAAAGGAAGAAATAATAGTTTAGGAAGAAATTAATGAACTGTAAAAACAAACAAAAAAAAAAAACAGTCCAAAAGAGCAATGAAAGCAAGAGTTGACTCTTTGAAAGATGAATAAATCAAACCAAATTTACAAAAAAAAAAAAAAGGAAGAGAAAAACTTACTAAACCAAATGAGAAATGAAAAGGGGGATATTACTATAGACATCACAAAGTCAAAGGGTAATAAGAAATTACTTTGAGAAATCCTATGCTGCAAAACATGAGAACCTAGAAGAAATAGATAAATTCTTGAACTCCTAAAATCTACCAAGGTTAAACTAAATGATTTGGCATATCTCTCTAGTCCAGCCTTTATGGAAAACAATATGGAGATTCCTAAAAAAAAAAACAAAACAGTACATTGAGGACATTGAGATCCCATATGATCCAGCTATACCACTCCTAGGGGAATACCCAAGAACACACACACACACACACACACACACACACACACACACACAAAAAAAAAAACACAATACAAAAATGCTTCCTATACACCTATATTCATTGCAGCACTATTTACAATAATCAGAATCTCGGGGCTGGAGAGATAGCATGGAGGTAAGGCATTTTGCCTTTCATGCAGAAGGTCATTAGTTCGAATCCCAGCATCCCATATGTTCCCCTGAGCCTGCCAGAAGCGATTTCTGAGCATGGAGCAGGAGTAACCCCTGAGCGCTGCTGGGTGTGACCCAAAAACCAAAAAAAAAAAAAAAAGA
>PVKC010025361.1:0-16509 GCA_004027635.1 Crocidura indochinensis
GCGTGATTTAATCTAGATATCTGATTAGTATTTCAAAAATATTTACAGCAAATCAATGAAATTTATCTGAGAACCACAGATTAGTTTATGGTATGATAAAATGAAACTTAACACACCTTAACTCATATTCTCTCTGTATCTTAGACTATTTCTAATCCAAACTAAAAATGGTGTATCTCTATTTTATGTCTATTATTTTTACACAATTCCTTTGAAACTACATTCTCCCTTCCTAATGTAGTTATAATTATATATTTTTAAAACATGTTTGTCATTATACTTTAGAATAAAGACTACAGGAATATAGATCTTATTTGTAATGGCTTCACGGTCAAAAGTCAGTGTACCAAATAATATGAAATAAATAGCTGTAGATTAGTTGATAAAAAGCATCTCTTAATAAATGCCTCTTTATCAATTGATATATATTAGGTTTAATCGGGATAAAATTAATTATGAGAAAATTAAAATTTACAGTGAAAAAACTGTAGACATAGTAGTATATTTAAAAATACTCTTGAAAATACCAGATTTATGGTAGTTGAGGTAATGAATTCTGTATTCTCTATTCTGTTTTTTGTCTGCCTTTGAAATAAATCTTAGTCCATTGGAGAAGTAGTTCCACTAAGTTTTTATAAGAAGTAAGTTGTTTGAATATCTAACTCTCATAATGAAAAAGATATGATGATAGAATTATATAAAAAAGGATGTAGTCACTATTGAAAAGTCATGTTATCTTTTAATTACTCCATCCTGTGTCTGGAATGCATGCAATGTAATTATAATAAGAAACAGGAAATAATATCATGCCTTTCTTGTTCAGCACTGCCTTGAAAATATGTATGAGTTTCTAACAAATGACTGATTTTAAACTTAAGCAGTGAAAGCTATAGAATGAGCAATATTGCCAGGCAAGTCAAACTCACAAGGTACAGTTATTCCATTTTCTCCTGATCACTGTACTGTATGATTAATGGAGAGAGTTCATAAAGCATGGGTCATAAAAATGAGAATATTTGCATGTATCCTAAATTTACATTGTGTCTCTTTTGTAAAAACAAAAACAACCAAAACTTAGAAAAACTGTAGAATGGCTGATTTTCAGAAAATTATTATTTTCTGTGAATTAACAAATAGATGATGTGTTCACACTTTTCAAGAACCATCTATATACTTACCTGGCAGGAGAGATATCAGAATGATTAAGGTTTTTTTTTTCAGAATGAGGCTTATCCATTGCACTCCAGATGCATGGGCCCTGGGATTTCTCTAAATATGAGAAACTCAAATGCATAATTTGCAGTAATAGAGGCCTGCATTGATGCTCTCCCCTAAACTAAAACTGTAGTTGCCATTCTAATAATGACTATATAATTAAGATGAAAAATTAACAGAAATATTAACAATAATAGTCAGAGTTTTTATTTTTATTCAGAGTCCTTCTGGGAACAAATAACCAAATCTAAGCAAATATTTTCAGAATACTTCCTATTCATTTAACTTTATGTAAAGTTTTAAAACTAAAGTGTATTTTTACTACTATATCCATCTAACTTCTTTGCTAACATTGGTAAGTTTATACATTTTATTTTGTTGAGATTCTACCAACTTGGTGAAATGATATTTTTCTTTCTATATTGAGTACTATATTTGAAATACATCATACCTAATAATTAGAGATAATAGTATATAATAATATTTAGAAGTTATAATTAGAGATAATAGAAGATTATAGAAGATTATAGAAAACTTATCAATTTTGGATCATAATTAAACAAATATATTTATACATGAGATAGAGAAAATAAAATCACAAATTTCTCAGAATGGTCTATAATTTACTTATGTATTTACTGTTTCTTCTTAGACAAGCAAAATTCCCTGCTATTTTCAGTTGAATGGTCCAATTCTATGTGGAAGACATTAAAGTACTTTTTCTTAGAGGCAATGTTTATGGTGTCATTTGTGAAAATAAGATTATATGTGATAATTTCTATTTTAGTAACAAAGTGAACAAACAATAGTAGAGGCCGCATGTCTATGTTTAACAAAAATAATGTCCTATTTTCTGAAATTAAGAAAGGTATTTCATGTATGTTCATATAATCTGGTAGAAACATTATTTTCTAAAATATTTATTAACAAAACAAAAAGATAGTACAGGTAGTATGGCTCTTGCCTTGCACACAGCCAAAGTGAATTTGATTCTTGGAATCACATATAATTAGCACCATCAGGAGTGTTCTTGAGAGCAGAAGTAAACGTTGAACATAGGTGGATGTGACCTCCACACCAGAATGGGTAGGGGGATAAAGTTATTAAATTGAGAGAGCTTTTGGAGGAAGCTGTTTGGGGTCACCATGTGTTGATTGGAGGCTCCCTCCAGCTCTGTGCTTGTAATCAGCTTCAGGATGATAAATATAATTGAAATAGGAGAAATAAACCACACACTCAACAATCTCTTTAACATTTATAATATCTCTCTGATCCCATGTTATAAAATGGTCCATGTAAAAATCCAGGAATTGTGGCATACAGAGAATAGTTAAAACAACACTCCACATAATTGTAGATTAACATGAAATGCTGTTTCATTTATAAAAAATTTTTATTTCTATGATAAAGACACACATATCTTATATAAAAGACACAAGAGGAAGTCTGCAAATCTCTGAACATCCACTGTCTGTCCTGTTTAAACTTATATGAAGGTAACGATTGGTTTATTAAAATTTGCACCATTTCACCAGACTCAAACCTCACCACATCTCCACTACCTTGAATATGTGTTGACTTCTTTTGTTTGTTTGTTTGTTTGTTTTTGGGCCACACTAGTTATTCTCCGGCTTACTACTGGCTGAGTATTTAGAGATCATTCCTGATGATGCTCAGGGTATCAGCTAAGGATCGAACCCAGGTGAGCAACATGCAAGGCAAGTACCTTACCCATTTTACTATTGCTCCAACCCCTCAGTTTTATTCTTGATTTTATGAACTTCTCCGTTTTCATGTTTTCTAAAATAATTATTTAGGTTAGGTGGCAGAGATAGTTCATGCTTTGCATGCTCTTGATTAGTGTATAATTCCCTACATCATATATTTCTTCAAGCACTATCAGGAAGTGATGAGTACAGAGACAGCAACAAGCACGGAGCACCAGTGGGTATGGCCCCAAAATAAAATATACAAATTAAAGTGATATAATGAAATTGTAATCATGCTTTTGAATAAATGCAATTGACTTAAGAAGAACTACTATATATAGTCTTGAAATATAGTAGTATGTGACCTCTGTTTATTGACTTTTGTTTATTTTAATCATTATAATTATATGCCTTTTAAAGGTATATATATATATAACTTTTAAAACATATATATTTAAAAGTTTTTAATCTATAACTATATATAATATTTATATGAAATATGTTTATACACTATATATTTTATTTATATATTCATTTATATGCTTCTAAAAGATATACATATATATTGAGTGGCTTTTGTTTGTTTGTTTGTTTAGTTTTTGGTCCACACCTGGTGATGCTCAGGGGTTACGCCTGGTTCTATGTTCAGACCTAGCTTCTGGCTTGGGAGACCATATTGGATGCCGGAAATCGAAACTAGGTCCATCCTGGGTCAACCACGTGCAAGGCAAATGCCATACCACTGTGCTGTCGCTCCAGTCCCTATTTATACATATATATTTAAAGGTTATACTTAACATTTAAAACTCTGCAATTATGTTCTTAGGAATGATTTCTCCAATCTTTAATTTCTGACAGCACAGTTTTCTTAAATCTGTTCTGTTTCCTTAAATCATGTCCTAATTATGCTTGGACTTAAAGTGATGTAAATATATGTTTATAAAATATTTAAAAATGAGTACTTGGGGATCAAACCTGGGTCATCCATAAGCAAGGCAAGCTCTGTAGGTTCTGTAGTCTAACTCACCTGGGAATTTTGAAAGCTTTTAATTCTCTATATTAAATTTTCTGGTTAAAGGGTGAGAATCCTATGATGAACCAGAAGTAGCTTAAATTAATTTAGTTTACTTAATCAGTGATTACTAAATATTCTTTGATGTTCTATTAGTTGATAATGTTCTTCCCCTGGCAAATCCAGATTTTGATCTAGGACTTCTCTATGCAATGTAAGTACTCTGTCCTTTAGCTAAACTCTCCATCTTTTGATGCTCCTCTTGAGACTTTATATTTTAAAAAAGTAAGTAATATTTACAAATAAGCCTAATAACCAGCTAAATTCCATTCAAGTCTCACAAGAGTTGGCAAGTTTAATGCTCAGGAAATAATATGTATGTGTTGTAAATATTATACAGTGAAGTAGGAAGAGAAGCAGAATCTGGTGAGAGTCTCTTTCAGATAGTCGCAATTCCTTAACCATGTTTTTTTTTCTTCTCTCTCCTCTCATATGCCTACATATCATTACTTGCAGTATTAGAATATCAGATTGATCTTAATTATAGCAATTTGTTTCCTAGAAAGAGAGAAATTTGAGCAGTGATATATAAGAGAGGAGAGAGATTTAAAACATGTTTTCCTGAGCTTAGAATAATAGTGCAGCAGGCAGAGTGCCTTACTTGTAACCAACCCAAGTTTGGTCTCTGACATCCTATATTATCCCCTTACACTGCCAGGAATGAGCACAGAACCAGGAGTAATTCCTGAACAGCACCAGGTATTGCCTAAGACAAAAAAATTAGTTAAATTAATTGAATTAATGGCCAGGCTTTAGTAAATGAGAGTAGTTATTTTAGTTTTTGTTATTTTTCTGATACAGTCTATGTTTGTCTATCCTAGGATACTTACTTTGAGAAGAGTTCTGTAATTTCAAATATGCTGGAAGAAAAAAGTCAAGCAAAATATCATGCAAAAATCAATAGTTCCTTTCTTGTGTCATCATATTTATGAGCAAGATGTACATGAGAGGTCAACCAGGCAGGAGTAGAATCAATAGGTTTGCAAATTTTAATTAAATCTTCCTTGGTTACTACCAACAAATCTTGTGTCTCCAGTTCTTTGGAATTTAAGAGCATAACTTCATATATTTAGGTAGATACTAACTTCAATATTTTTTAGAATTGCTTTTTACAGGCATTTTTTCTCTAGTTATTGAATTTAGTAATAGTCTTTCTAAGAGTAATAATTATGTATCTGTATAGTCTTAATTTCTCTTTATAAATAAATGAAATAGGTTAATTATTTTATTAAAGATGGCTGACACAAGATTAATATTATTTCCCTTCTTTATTTTACAAACTATCATAACTGCATCACCCCGTGCATATAGATCCACATATATCTATATCATTATATATATCTTTAATATTTTAATATACACACCCAATGATATTTTTCTAAGTCCAAGCAACTATTTTAAAGGTAGCTTCATAGGTCTTGGTTGGAAAAATATCCCAATGAGTAAGAAGCCACTACATTTTAGATAACTAAAAGCAAGTGTACTAATGGTAATTTCCCTAGAATATTTTACCTAATATAGAGGAGTTTTCTGTTTTTGTTGTTATGTTTTGCTTTGGCTTTGTAGGTTTTGCTTGTTTGTTGTTATTTTTGGTTTTAGTGCTAACTAATGGTGCTCATGTCTTACTCCTGACTCAGGAATTGTCAGGAGAGATTATGGCATCCATAAACTATGGTAGAGATCAAATCTGGTTTAGTCAAAAAATAGGTAAGTGCCTGAAACCCTGTACTAATATATTAGTACATACCAAATATATCCTATATATTTCAAAAATATACATAATATACATACATAATATACATAGAAATATTTGGAATATATGTAAATTTTCATGTTCTACTAAGACTATATATTTGGACAGTCAAAGTTATAGCAGTCGTTTTACTGAAAACATTCTCAGAGCTTTTTTGTACATATTTTGAAGCTAAAACATATTTAATTGTCAGGGAACAAGTAGACAATTTCTCAAATTTATTAGCCCTTATATATGGAACTCTGACTAGTAGCATTTCTTTCATAGTTGCTAATCTCAATATTCTTTGGAAAATACACTATTAAGAGAAATCTATTTTCCCCACAAATCCTCTAGTCATGACAAATATTCTCAAAAAATAACAGTTCTGAAAGTTTTCAAAATGGGCTTGATAATCCTGGATATTTCATATACTGTGCAAAAAGGATTGCAATCTCTTGTCATAGAAGTGAGTTCTTAAATGAATTTATGATCTATGAGGAAAAGTGTGCTAGATTTACTATTTTTTTCTTAGATTTTATAGATGTATACGATGGAATTAGTCTAAAAGAAAGTCATCATTCTGTACTTAACAACTAGAAATGCAATTTCATGTTTTTTAATTCAAATTAGAGAGTAATTCTCACAGAGATTATAAATTTTTTGCTATGAAAAATAGCTATCATTTTAAGATCTATTTGCCAAAATCCCAATCTCATAAAAGTAGTTAAGAAATAATTTTATGGAGCCAGAGAGATAGCATGGAGGTAAGGCGTTTGCCTTTCATGCAGAAGGAAGGTAGTTTGAATCCTGGCATCCCATATGGCTCCCTGTTTGTCAGTTGCTATTTCTGAGCCTAGAGTCAGAAGTAACCCCGAAGCACTTCCGGGTGTGACCCAAAAACCAAAAAAATAAAATAAATAAAAAATTTTATTTATTGTAACCTGGGCCATTGTCTTCTGTTCTCACTTCTCAGGAAAAAACACATTCTTCTTTTTAGTTCACTAACACTTCATACATCCATAATACTTCATACATCCATAATGCTCTCACAGGTGCTAATTTTCATGAGTTTGCTTCTCTTTTGGGCACAGGTGTTCTCCTCTGGTGAACACTGATGTTCCACACATCCAGTAAATTCCTCACAGACTGACTCTCTGGGTAACTGTAGAATTAGCCTTATTGTAAAGTCAGATAAATGCTAACACGTTCATTTGTGGAATTGTTCATGGAAACATTCCACATTTGAACAGTACAATAAGCCAGTCCCCCAGAGATATGAATACATTCTCTTTTTGCTAGATTAATGCTGTCTCAAGTCTTCCTATTCTATCTTCATTACCATCTGCCTAGGATGACTGACAGTGAAAAGAATTCTTCATTTAATACATGGGATGGTCTGACAATTTGTACTCACCAAGACAATTACACTGCTTCCTGGTCTTCAGCATTCAAATTAGTTAATTTTATTGCCATGTAGTCATGAGTAAGACATTAACAGGGTGATTCAGAAAAGAAAGAACCAACTGTGTGCACTGAGATGTGGCTTATTTTATTTTTTAATGATTTCTCCCATTGTGAGAAGTTATCAGTTTTACTTGGTTTACCTGTCATTTTTAGAGTGTAAGTTCTTAGATTGTATTCAAACTTAAATCAGCTGATTAAATATTAGAGCCTTTAGAACATGTATTTTATATTCCTCAAAAAAGTGGTCCTAATCACAACACAGAGATGCCAAAATATGCAAAAAGAAAACAGTATTTCAAAGCCAGAGTTTAAATATCTCTTTTATTTTATCATTATTACTATTATTACTATTATTATTATAATTTAAAGTGAATTCTTGTCTCTTTTTTTAAATAAAGATTTAAATTTAGTAAACTTAAAGAGACCTTTAAGAATTTTTA
This sequence comes from Crocidura indochinensis, assembly GCA_004027635.1. Classification (NCBI taxonomy): domain Eukaryota; kingdom Metazoa; phylum Chordata; class Mammalia; order Eulipotyphla; family Soricidae; genus Crocidura; species Crocidura indochinensis. The sequence continues at coordinate 7,636 of PVKC010025361.1, forward strand.
TATATGACCAATGACTTTGAACTACAGATTGTTGGAACCTGAGTTTTGAACAAGGAGGACACCATTTTGTTAAGGGCACATGGTAGGTTCTCAGGTTGGACGCCATTTTTTAAGAACTACATGGTGCAAATCACATGGCACTGTCCTAAGCTACCTGGCCATACTAGGTAGCCTATCAGGGAAGAAAAGGGAGCAGTAGGAAGCCCCTAGAAAACAGCCAATCATTTTAAGGATCATCAGAAAGCTGGAGTCTCCCTCTATCCTTTCCCTATATAATCTTCCTCATGGCCTTAAGTGGGGCTCATCTCTTTTCAGGAGGTGACCCTGACTGGCCAGTGTGGGATTATCTTTGGCAGACTATTTAAAGTATTATTAAACTTTATTCTAGTTGTGTGATCTCGTCCTTCTACTCTGGACCTGAGCACAGATTAAGAAATTGAGTCTTAAAAAATATAGTCTTAAAAGACAAATCAATTCCTAGAGTGTTGAAATAAAGACTCAACAGAAAGCAGCATTATTAAGGAGATTAGACAGTGTTTAAATCCAAAACCAACTCCACAAACAGTGGATTGATATCTGTTTTACATTGGTATAATCCAAAATTGTCTCATCTACTTGTTTTTTTTTATTTTTAAAAACTAATTGACGAAATAAAGCTATTTCTCAAACAGAAAATGTCTTAGAAAAACAAATAAGTGTCATAATTAGACTTTAGTAATGTTTTAGTTGCTATGCCAACCTCACTTCTTTCTCACCCAGCTTCATCTACCAACACATTGGTGCTAGTCATTCATTTTATTTTCTTTGCTGTCAATCTATCTTTCAAGTGACACAACACTCCAATATTAAAACATTTTTGTGCTACCTTCTAATGATAAATATAACATTATTGAGATGACTTCTTAGTCTTGTCTTGGTGAACAATTTAAGTTGGTAAATTGTTCTAATAAAGTTCCAATTCACACATTTCTAACTCTACTTTATTTCGTTACAATTTTAGTTTTGATATATATTCCTCCAATCTATATAAATCCAACTCTGCATTCAAAAACTATCAAAAGTCTCTGTATTATTTCCTAAACTAACACCGTGGTTGTTTCCTTTATGAATTTCTACAGTTGAATTGTTTCTATGAGTTAATGCAGGATGCCACTTATGTAATTTCATGCTGTGATGTACAATGTATACACATAGATATATATCATCCACTCTGATTTTAAACATACTCTGCCTGTTTATATATCTGCTTATTTGAAGATAGAGTGAACTTGAACTTTAACTTAGTCATTTTTGTGTTCCTAGTGCATTGTTCAGTGTATTCATTGTTCAGTATATTCTTATACTATAGACATATTTATGCTAAGTACATTTATTTTAAAAATAAATGAATAAGAGACATAGAAGTATAACATAGAGAGAGGTAAATATTTATTTTTATTTATTTTGGTTTTGGAGCCAAACCCGGTGACACTCAGGAGTTACTCCTGGCTATGAGCTCAGAAATCGCTCCTGGCTTAACTAACCATATAGGATGCCAGAGATCAAACCAAGATCTGTCCCTGTTCCCCCCACATGCCAGACAAATGCCCTACCACTATGCTATCACTCCGGACCCAATAGAAGCACATTTTAATTCATGCTGAAGACTAGAGATAATAAAAATCTATTTTTTGAAAAAAAATGCCATATTTTTACTTGGATGAAGCATGAATGATAATCATTTCTAAAATCAACAACTGTCAATGCCTTCACAGCCCAGTTGGGGATTTATAAAGAAACTATTTCAACAGCAAATGTTTTCCACTTGAAAAGTATTAGCAGATCCTAAGGCATAAACATACACATTGGGGATGAAAGAACTTTTGTCTGCAGTTTGTATGTTACAATTGTGGGAGTTGTTATGGCAGATGCTACTTTTGCTTAACAAAAGCTGTTAAATTTGCTTGGATTCTCCACAAAATTGGGTATCTTCGCAAATCAGTCTTATTCAAATGGACTACTTGGTTCATTCATAGGCAGACCTTATCTAAGTGAAGTAATGTAATCCAATTGAGCCAGATTCATGGACATTTAAGTTCTTTTGAATATGCTAAATTGATTCTAAAAGAGAATTGTATGATCAAATATCATTTAGTCTGTCAGCTAACATAATACTACATTTTGAATAACACATCTAGTCAAATGAGCCTAATTGCCGAGGGTGAGATAAAAAAAAAACCCTCATAAGTCCATGAGATGAAGAAAAATAACAATTTTAGCATTGAACCAAAATCAAATATGTGCCTTCAAATGTGCATATACTGAAATTCAAACCACATTAGCAAATTAGCATATGATTCAAGATGGAATCCTGTGGCCAAAGCTCTTAATCTCTGTTCAATGTACTTTATTATGCAATATTTTCTTCCTAGTTCAACCACTTATGTTAATGCTTAAATGTGTGGGAAACTTGAACGTTTCCAAAAAGGTATTGTTTCTTTCAACCCTGTATTTTAAAAATTATCTAGGTGATACGCATTTAGAAACTTTGCCAGAAAATCTTCTGTCGGGGTTCAATCACCTTAAAACCAATATCTAATTCTACTTTTATTGGCTGATCATCAGATTTCTGATTTATTATTCATCTGCATTTTCTAAGTGGCAAAAACCCTGTGAATGAGAAGAATCTGGAAGGAGAATCAGAAATGAACTCATAACATCAAGGAAAAGAGTTATGGATATATGCATTTCAGGTCATTTTGGGGGATACCAAAGTCTACAGCTCAAGGACACCTCATAGATATTAACACAGCCACTTAACCCTGGGTATCCTCACACTGTATCTCATGTATTTAGCAAGTCTAAAGTAATAGAGGAGTTTTTCAAAGAAAAAATTTTAACTACCTATGAGTATGGATTGGTCTAGGGGAGAGATCTACAAATTTATGATGATATTGAGAATTTGTTTGATCACAAAGGATTGTGATCACAAAGTATTGACACCAGGAGTTTTTTGTTTGTTTGTTTGTTTTGGCTACACTCAGTGACACTCAAGGGTTACTCCTGATTTGTGCTCAGAAATCTCTCCTGGCCTGAGGGGACCATAGGGGACAAGGAGGATTGAACCCAGATCTATACTGGATCCTCAGCGTCAGAGGCAAATGGCCTAACACTGTGCTATCACTCCATCCCCTGCCACCAAGGATTGTTGATAGAGAAATGCTTCAACAGAATGATTTCTCATCAGGCACATGCTTAATAATTCAAGGTCTTGAAAAAAGGCTTCAAATCTAGTCACAACACATCTCATTAGTAAAACAAGCTACTTCTGAACTGTTCCAATCATGCCACGACATGAATGAGAAAAAGAAATTCTTCAGAAATTAAGACCCTAAAAGACACTGAATTTAAAATAATTACTATGAATAAAATTAATGTGATATATCAAAAGTACTGCAACACAAATTATAACATTATCAAAAATAAAGTAATGTAAAAATTGAATTTTTCACCAGAGATTAAAGTCATACAAAATTTTAGAAATTTGAAATGTGAAAGCTATGTTCAATATAATAATAATAATTTCCATAGAAAAGGATGTAAGCTGGTTCAATCTTGTAAAGGCAAAAGTAGTGATCAATTATTGAAGATAAAATTCTAGCAATTATTTGAGTGAAGAGAGATAAAAAAAAAAACTTCAGAATTAAGAAACCTGAAAGAACAATCAGATATTTTAGAAGAGAAATATTTATAATGAATATATTGAGAGATATTTAAAGAAGGGAGATGAGAACTTATTCAATGAAATGATGTCTCAAACTTAGGAAAAGAGAAAATTATTTATTTGAAGATATATGACATAAGATATGTATACTAACATGTATGATATATTAATTATATTATTTATATTAAGATATATGATATATACTGCTTTCTTCTGCTCTTTCTGTGGAGCCACTCTGACCAAGACCACCTCGGGACCTCCCCCCGCTAAGATGGTCTCATCCGACCCACGTGGGGCCAGACAAGCCGGGAGATTGGTTACCCAGAGACTTTAAAAAATAGTACCAGCCAGGCGCTCCACCTTTCTTCTGCTCTTTCTGCGGAGCCGCTCTCACCAAGACCACCCCGGGATCACCCCTCGGACCTGCACCCAAAAAGCGCAGCTGAAAGACCAAAGTCAAGATATCAGCAAGGGGACTTCTGATAATCCTATTTATGGGTGATTGTCCTTTCACTGTATCTTTACCTTACCCTCTTTCTTTGCATCTGTTCTCATAATTAAAAATAAAAAAAATTTAAAAAAAGATATATGATATACTATGTGATTGTTCTATTTCCCAAGATCAATAACAAAATTTGTTCTGTGAACATCTTTTAGAAGAAAATCTTTAGGTTAAGAGAAAATTATTCCAGAGTTACGTGGACAGCACCAGTGGTTATGAAGTCCTGTATATTGCTGAGGGTGCCCTAGTTATCATCCCTCACAATGGCTATGCAGAGCAAGCAAAAATACTTCCAGGCCTAATATTGTTAGAAATGGTCCTCTGAGTACTATTGGACCATCTTAGACCCTATGAGCCCATATGTTTTTGTAAACTGAAAATTTTAAACAAATGGAGGAATAGGAAATTGTGGAAGTCAAATTCTTTACTGTAAAAGTGGAAAGTGCAAGTAAACAAGGATAAAGATAAGAACAGTTTATGTAGCAATGAGTGAGAATGGTAGATGTAAGAATTAATACATATAGATAAACATATAATTATACTTTGATATATGTGTATGCATATGTAAATATTTATGAAGTATATGTTAACAGATATGTTTTTATTTCTCTCTTCTGTTTGCTGACGTGCCTAAAAACAAGCACCTTAACAAAAAATGTTCCCCAAAATACCAGATTTTAGTTTCCAATACCATTTGGAAATCAAAGGACCAATGGATTGAGTATAATTGTGAAGATAAAAAGATACCTTGGAAGTCCAAGAGAAAGTACCTGCTCTAAGGTACCTACATCATGTGCAACTGACCCCTTTTCTATTCTTGTCACCACTTATGGTCCACCTATGTACTGCCAGGAGTGACCTGAGCTCAGAGCTAGGAGTAGCTCATACTAACTACTTGATATGTCCTCAAAGATTAAAGAAAAGAAGAGGGGAGAGAGACAGAGAGGAAGTAAAACTATATATGCCATAAAGAATCCGAAATTGATAGACATCTTTTGGAAACAGTTGACTAGAACTACTAATCAGTGTCAAGACAATCAAAATTAAGGCAAATCTAATAAGCTGCCAAAATCAAGACAATTCTAAGAAAATATAACTAACTGTGACACGGCAAATGGAATGATTTGCTGAAACAAGATAAGTACGTTTGGAGAAACAAAAGATATGAATACTGTATGAAATCACATAATAATTTATCATTGATGTATCATTAATTATGACTGTGTGTATATAATGTTAATAATGGAAAAAGTGTGTAGGATCTTCTGAAAACGGTCTGTGTTACTTTTACAATTTTTTTGTGAATCTATTTCTAAGGTAAAATATTTATGATAATTGGACCATTGGGATGATCTCAGGACATGCAGATAGATATTTGAAATATGAGATAGTGAGATAAACTGAATGGCTAAGTTTTACTTTTTTGTATTATTGATTTTCTTATTTTTGTGCTTGCTTATTTAATTTTTAGCATCTCACAAGCAGCATTCAGGGCATCCCAGATACATCCTACCTATTCTTTGTTTGGAGATGTCTCTCTACATAGGTTAGTGTTTTGGCTACTTGGCCTAGCATTGTTAAGTTCTCCAGAACCTTCTGCAATGGTGTTTGGAAGCAGGTCGTACTGTATCCAGTACATCTCAGGGTCCCACATGGTGCTTGGGATTATACAGTTCACCTCTTTGAACTCTATCACTAGTCCAGAATTATTTCTTTTTATCCCTGTTATTTACTTTTTAATTTTCATAAAACAAATCAAATTGCTTCACAATGTAAATTCACTCTTAACACTAGATCTATTTCTTAAGTCATGCACAAAGTTTTTTTAGTGGACTGATTTATTATATCAATTGTATTCAAACAATATATAAAGAGATTGACCAACTTTTTTTTCAAAGATAAAATCTTTTTTCAAAAATAATATATTTCCCATCTTCCTGAACTTATTACTTTTTACTATATATTAGAAGTAAAGAAATCTTTATCTAGAATATCTCAATTTGTTTCTTGAAACATTCCATTTGTTGTTCATTTAGTACTGAATGCTTTTTTCCAAAGATTTCCCTTGTGTGGCACTTTCACATAAATAAGGTCTCAGTTTAATTGTAATGTCCACATGGATTTTTATATGAATGATCTAAATATCTATAGTACTTTCCTCTAATTCTTCATTAGTTCCTATCACTCTTGATTTTTTCATAGCATTTACTTTTTTCTGTAATTCTTTGCCTTTACATGGATACTTTATCAGTAAAACAATAGTACCATGAATATAACAATTATATTATCTAATTCACTAATGCACTCAATAAATACTTGTCAAATATGGGAAAACGTGCCATTGTCTCATAGGAGAAGGAGATACCTATGAAGTTTAGTTTCATTTTTATGAAGAATATAACTAAAAATATAAACGTGCAAATAAATATAGATATAGATATAAATAAAAATAAATATATAAATAAATATAAATAAAATAATTATAAGATAAAAATATAAAAAATATTTTTGAGCGATAAAAGAATTCCTGACCTTCCTTCTATGGAGAAATTACTTAATTCCTAAAATGATGTTCTTTAATGGATAAAAGAGTTGATCTTTTCCCAGTGTAAGCACCTCTCATAGACTTATCTCAAGATAACTCAGAGAAAATGAAAAGACTTCTATTCTCAGGAGGAAGAGCAGTGAGTTATAGGATAGGATAGTCCATCAGCTTCAAGCTCAATAGAGGAGTCATCTCAAGAATGGCTTCTGTGATTATCTTGCTTTAGTGATTGCAATGATGTTGATGAAAGCTCCATCTCTTTCTCCTCTACAGCTCATTACTCAACTCTCACCTTAATAGGGAGCTTTCTGATCTTTTGTATTTAGAAAAATAAATTTATTCCATATGATCATTCTAAAGCAGGACCCTTGGAAAACATTTCCCCATTATGAAGAAGGGGAAGCCAGAGGTGCTAAATGGCAAATTAATTTTTTTATGTGTACTTTTAAGAGGTCATGAATTTTAAGCATGTCTGAAAAAGCAGATCTACAGATTCCTATAGGAATTTGTTATCCGCTCAAGAAAATTTCAGTTACTGTTGTTTTAGTCTATTTGGCAAGTGGGTTTTAGAAAGAAAAATGACACAGTGTTCATGTTTTTATATGGTGCATATACTTAATAGTTAATAATGAATAGAATGTAGTTTTATGTTAAATAAACTGCAACATATTTTTGAGACAAAAATATTTGCTATATATTAAAAAATATTCCTGAGAGTCTATGAAAGAGGGTCGGTGACAGGGAATTTTAGTTTCTTCCTAATGGCACTGAATGAAGAAAATCAGAAAAGATTTGAGAGATTACTACACGACAGATGTAACACAGCTATGAATGTTAGAAATATTCAATTTCCCCAGGGCTCCATTTTTGTTGATGTAGACCAAATCAATAAAACAGCACTTTATGTTTGTGGTATATCCTGTGGACATAGGCTTGCTTGAAAACAAAAATGTATTTAAAGTTAAATTCTTGGTTAGCCCATGATTGTGTTATTTTGAAACACGCAAAATAAGAAATAGGTTTGATTTTATTGATTGATTAATACCAAATCCACCAGTGCTCAGTGCTTATTCCAGGGTTAATTCTGGCAATACTTGGTAAAGAATGTGGCACCAAGGAGCAAATTCTGCTTGGCTACCTGCAAGACAAGTGTCCTTTCCACAGTACCATTAGTTTGGCTCCAAAAAGCACCTTTCTAACATCACATATAACAAACTTATACCACTTATGTTTCTTCATTTACATATTTTTTCATGATATATGCTTTCTATTTTCCAAACACTTTTGTTTAATCTACCATAAATAAAATTTGTCCTAGACATGTTTCTGAAATGGTGTTGCCAAAATAATCACAAGACTCTAAACTGCCAGTTCCAACTATTAATTATCTAATTATTGCCCAATTACAATGTATAACAGCATCCTCAGAGTCTCAGTAACCTTGAAATATTTGTTCCCTTGCTCAGGTGCCTCAAGTTGCTACAGTAAGACTGTTCTAAATAAACAGTTTACTCCTCAGACCGAGGTGTTAGGTTAATAGAGGACAAGTTAAGTGAATTTAAATAAAAGATAAAAGGTAGTGGAAGAATAAGGCAAGGAGTGCGGGTTAGTCAATCACATGGCTAACTGATTGGCTGGCAGACTGGCTGATATTGATTTATTGTTGATGCTACATTTCTGGAAAATAAAACAATAAAATAATCATCTGTTCCATCCAGAACTGCAGATCTTATCTTCTGTGTTCTGTCTGTTTCTATCTTTTCCTTTCTATGACTTTTCCCTTATTTCCTCTGAAGAAACTTGTGATCACAAACTTCTTGGTGTTGTTCTTTTTGTTCTTGTTCTCTTATTCTTGTTCTTCCTGTTCTTATGGTAGCTCTTGTTGTTGTTGCTCTTCTTCTTCTTCTTCTTCTTCTTCTTCTTCTTCTTCTTCTTCTTCTTCTTCTTCTTCTTCTTCTTCTTCTTCTTCTTCTTCTTCTTCTTCATCTTCTTCTCCTCCTCCTTCTTCTTCTCCTCCTTTTCTTCTTCTTCTCCTCCTTCTCCTTCTTCTTCTCCTCCTTCTTCCTCTTCTTCTTCTTCTTCTTCTTCCTCCTCCTCCTCCTCCTCCTCTTCTTCTTCTTCTTC
>PVKC010025362.1:0-16516 GCA_004027635.1 Crocidura indochinensis
GGAAGTGAAATAGCATTTTTCAAGTGTATAAAAAAAGCATAAAGGCAGAATATCATATAGAGTAGAACTATCTCCTAGGAATGCAGAGGAAATAAATGTATTCTTATATTGGAAATAAGGTTGTTACTATCTTACTTATTCTGAAAAATGGCTTAAAGAGTTTATCTAAACAGAAAGGAAATTCTACAAAAAGGAAGCTTGTAACAGGGAGTAAACAGGGTTTCGATTATCCATATTCCACATATATGGCTAATGTGGATAATCAAAATAGTATTTCCTCATCCTGTAAATCTTCTAAATTATGTTAGATGGCTAAAACAAAAATTATAACAAGATGCATGCATGAATGAATAGAAAGAAAATACTTCAGACAATTATAGATGAAGGATATAGAGATGGAAAGAGAAATAGATGATTACAATTTTGAACAGGTAAAATGATAACAGTTGACTATAGTAAATTTAATATTTGTAATGTTAAGTCCTAGGACATTCTTCAAAAAATATCAAAAGAATACACTAGATTAATCAAAGTGTATTGAATTGGACAGATAGAAGCGAGGGTAGTGTGTATGTGTTGCATAGGGCCAACCCAGACTTGATCCCCTCATAATGTCCCCCAAAATCCTTCAGGAGTGACCCCTTGGTAAATCTTGAACTAACCTGATGTGCTCCAGAAAAATATAATTCTAAAAATAAAAAGTTCAAAACAGGAAAACAGGAAAAAGAAGGCAAAGGCAATGAAACAAATAGCAAAAAAGAAAATGGCAGCTTAAGCCTAGCATATAAATCATTTGACTATCTGTAAATAGTCAGCTATACATGTAAGCTAGACAGATATTGCCAAAGTGGGTTAAAAATTAGACTTAAATATATTGTGTCTACAAGAAATTCATTTCAAATATAACAGTATAGGCAGGGTTAAAGTAAAAGAATAAAAAACAGACTAATTTACAAATATTAGTCAAAAGAAAACAGAAGTGGTCATTATAGATCAAATAATGTAGTCTTCAGAGAAAAGAAAATCACTAGAAGATTATTATATGATAAAGGAAACCAAGCACCAAGGAATGATAGTGATTATAAATGCTTATGTAAAAAACTACAAAACAAAACTTAACAAAAGTATGCAAGATAATGAACCAAAAAGAGAGAATTGAAAGTAGAAATAGGCATATCCAAAATTACAATGAGAAACTTTAACACTGCTCTCTTTACAATTAATAGAACAACCAGACAGAAAACCATCAAGAAAATGAACTTGACAATTCCATCAGTGAAGGGAATTGAATCCACACTTGATAGAAAACTCTACCAAACAGAGCAGGATACAGACACTTTTCAAATGCTCCCAGAACTACTTATGTCAAGATAGACCACATCATGGGCGGTGAAGGAAAACTTGACATGTTCAAGAATTGAAGTGATCTAGTGTGCTTTCTCTGACCAACGCAGAATGAACTGGTGATCACTAGCAAAGATAACAAGGAAATATTCAGCACTTGAAATCAAAACAATATACTTCTAAACAATCCATGCATGCCATAGAAGATATCTTAAGATAAATAAGAAAATATAAGAAACTGAACCAAAAATAACAGGACAGTGTATGCAATTTGGAAAAAATGACTGAAAAGATGATTAGGGAGAAATCTATGACATTGATACAAAACTATTAGAAAAATCTCTCCAGTCATCTATCTCATAATTCAGCCATAATTTAGGCACTGACTACAGCAAACTTCAAATAAGTAGTTGGAAGGAAATAGTAAAGATGAGAGCTCAGATCAGTGAAATTCAAAAATGAAAAATGAATCAGAGAAAACTGATGCAACACAGAATTGTTTATTTTAAAAGATCAATAACGTTTATAAACTTAGAAAGACTATGAAAATAAGAAAGAAGACATATATTATACACCATTGTGGAAGAGAGGGACTATCATTACAGATTCTGGAGATATCAGAAGAAATAAAAAGGAAATACTACAAACAACTCTCCATATATAAAGATTGGAAAATCATAGTGCAATAAATTATTTATTCAATAAAATAGAACATCTCTACTAACCCAGAATAAAATAGATAATTTGATTTATCCTATAAGTATTAAATTTAATTTATTCCCCAAAGAGCGATCTCTAGGTTGAGATGACTTCTCTGAACAATAGCATCAAACTTCAATTAGTTCTAATTGAAGAGAAATTAGCACTAATTCCACAAATCTCTTTGAGAAAATAGAACAGGGAAAATTTCTAATTCATTTTGTGAAGCTACTTTGACCCTGTGTCAAAAGCAGGCACAAAAGACAGAGCAAAACCATAAAACTATAGACAAATACCCCTTATTAATGCAGATGTAGGTCTTTAATGGAATCTAGCAATTATAAAGAATTTCATTTCACTGCCAAATGGAGTTTGTTCCATGATTGCAAAGTGGTTCAATATTTAAAAATCAATCATTCCAATCCACTATATTATTAAACTAAAGAAACTTTAGCTTAATAATATAGTGGATTGAGACTGCTACTATCTTATCAATCGACTCTGAAAATTTTTGACAAAGCTTGACACCTATTTTTGAAAAAAAATCCCAAGAAAAGAAATAGGAGTGTAGGATAAATCTCAATTATATAAGAAACAGCTACAAAAATGCTACTAGTCTGAATATTTCCTCCTCAGGCTCTGTCAAAAGCAAGGATGACTACACTCAACATTATTGTTTACTATAGAGCTATTTCTATATAATTCAATAAAGCCAGGAAATAAGATAAAACTCAGATCATAGTAAAAAATAAATTTGTCCCTTTGTGTAGATGACATGAGTATCCTTATAAAAAAACCCAAAGGATATTCCTAAAACTTTCAGAACTAGTGAGCTCAGCAAATCCTGGCTTATCAGATACACTAGCTAATAGGATGTGGACCTTGAATTTAAAATATAATTCATAATCGTTACAAAAATGAAACAAATAGTGAAATGTTAACATAAGGAAAATAGTATAGAGTTGACATGCTAAAATTATGAAATATTGAAATGATGAAAATGTTCAAAGGTAATTTAAATGACAGTAGAAACACACTTTTTATGGCTTGTAGGATAGTGAACATTTTAACACACTTCAATTTGGTATATTGGTATAACATAAATCCAAGTAAGATCATTAAATCAGAGTCCTTGACTTATAACCAAAAGCATAATTTTTAAGAGGACACATTGGTACATTTAATTTCATGAAAAAAAAAACTATTAGCTCTTTGAAAGACATTTTTAAAATAGGCAGGGGGTGGGGGATTTTCAAACCACAGATCTGATATCTATTTAAGGAACTCTCAACTTAATTTTAAAAACCAATTAGAACATGGGTAAGGGCTATGAACAAATGTTTCACAAAAGAGGATATGCAGATGAAAAATTAGTAAAAAAAGTTCAACACAATTATTCATCAAATAAATGAAAATTTAAACTTTACTCTCATAGTATACCTGTTAGAATGGCAACAATAAAACATAGGCTTTATTTTCTAGAGTACCTGCACTATTTTCTTTATTTTTTATTTCCTTGTTTTAGTTTTGTGGCCACATAAGACAATACTTAGGGCTTGGTTCTGACTGTGCACTCACTTATTGCTCTTGGTGGGGCTTGGATACATATGGGGCAACAGGGATTGAACTCTTGTTGGTCACATGCGAGGCAAGTGCCCTACTAGCTGTATTATCTCTGTAGGCCCCTACCTGTTCCATTTTAAATTTCCAGCAGTTATGTATAAATGAAATAGTTTCTTTATATAATTATTCATACATTGTTGGTGGGAATGTAAAATGGCACTGATATTATGGAAAACAGTGTCACAGCTTCTTGAAGCACTAACATCTAACATTTATACTCCTGGGCATTTATCCAAGAGAAATGAAAAGTTATGTTCACACAGACACATGTATATGAATACAAGTTATTATTTGTAATAGCAAAAATAAAACTGGAAGCAACTCATCTTTTTCAAAGGCTGTATGATTTAGCAATCTATAGGCATTTATACCATCAAGCACTACCCAGCAATTATTGATATGCAAAAAGCACTCTGTACAATTATCTGGAGTGAAAAAAGTCAGTTTCAAAAGGCTCCTTGTTGTATGATTCCATTTACTTAACATTCTTGAAATGAGAAAATTATAGAAATGAAGCATAAGTAGCTGTCAGAAGTTGACAGGAGTTGGGGCCATAAGGAAGGTGGTGTTTGTAAAAGGGCAATAAGAGGAATACTTGTGCTGATGAATAAATGTTTTGTATCTCGACTATCAATGTGCATATCCTCAATGCAGTATTGTGTTAGAGTTTTCCAAGGTATCACCACTGGGAAAACTAAGTAAATAACACAATCAATAGAGCTCTGCAGGTAAAAATGTCCTAATTATCTAGAGAGAGACATAGATAGGATAGAGCTGTGACATGTTTTCTCATTTGTTTGTTCATGAACTCAGCTCATTCGCTCACATGGGTTCATATATTTCATTCATTTATAAACATATTTCATTGTTCATCTTATGTTACTCAATCTTGTTAAAATTATTTATGAAGTGTGGAACTAAACACAGGAAACTGAAGAATGAATAGGACATTACTCTGTATTTAGAAAAATCCGTTGCAATTAATTTATACATTATATCAATAGCACCAACCCAATTAACCTGACCAACCTAACTAGTCAATCAACCAATCAACCCATAACCAACCCAATCCAACCCACCAACCTAAAGTAATCAGCCAAATAGTCAATTCCCCAAATAACAAGCCAACTAAATGATTAATGTTGATAAGTACCCATTGCATTCTTAAGTCTAGCATATTGCTTAATATAAAAATATGAAATTATATCATAATTTTTTGAAACTTCTTATTTATTTATTTGTCGGTTTTTGGGCCACACCTGGTGATGCTCAGAGGTTACTCCTGGCTATGTGCTCAAAAATTGCTCTTGGTTTGGGGGACCATATGGGATGTTGGGGGGATCCAACAGTGGTCTTTCCTAGGCTAGTGCTGGCAAGGCAGATGACTTACCGCTTTCGCCACCACTCCAGCCCCTATTTTTAGCATTTTAATAGGAATCACATTCAGTACTGTTCAAGCCCTGTGCACCTGGGTTCCAACCAGGACTATAGTTGTGTTGCTTAAACTTGGGATTTTGCATGTACTTGGCTTGTGTTCTACCAATTGAGCTATTTCTGTCTTCCCATCATTAATTTAATAACTTAGTAAGTCTCTAATTAAGGAAACCTATCTGGAGGTGAATATACTAAATTAATAGCTTCATGTAAATATAGGAAATAAGATATAATAGGCACAGTCATCAATTCTACATAGAGACATGTTTCAAATCATACATTAAGTGGGATGAAATTTAGTTACCATAGTTTTCACTCTATAAGACGTACCTGACCATAATATGCACATGGTTTTTAGATGAGAAAACAAGAGACATCAGGAGAGTGTGGCTGGGAGCAACCAGCCTGCGAGGCCGAAGTATATTTACAATATGCCGGTACACAGCTGGTTAACACATTTACCTAACGTTTCTATTTATCAGAAATTAAAAAGAAACATTTTTAAGATACTTTTTCATTAATATAAAAATATAAAAGTCCCCTGTACTCAGGCTTCAGCTCCAGGTAGCATTTGCTTCATAAGACACACAGACATTTTCTCCCCTCTTTTGGGGGAAAATGCATCTTATGGTATAAAAAATACTGTTCCAGTAGAAAACATAGGCTTTTATGTGGATATAATGAGTCACAAAACAGCCTCCACCTTCTTTCCCTTCCCATATCCTGCTAATTCATTTAGGCTCCTTATTCTCTCTTGTAAACTCAATACTCTTTTCTGTAGCTTTTAGGGAGTTGTTACTTTATGAAGTGACAATAAATGACAGCACCTTTCTCTTCACCAGCATTATGAGCTTGCATTTTTCTGTTCTGTATTCAAATGTGAATAGAGTGTAGTAAAAGGCTTGGGGACCAGACAGATAGCAATTGAATTCATCTTTCCCACTTACTGATTGTTTTAACTCAACTAACTTGTTGACCTCTCTGAATCTTGCTTCTTATGATTTTATAGATGCAAATGGGATCAAGTCTCAAAACCAATTTGAGAGTAAAGAGAAAACACATCTGAGAAGCATTCAGTAAATGGATTTGAATGTAAGTGTACAAAGGAAATACTTGCTCTTATTTTATTATAAGAAACTCATATTTTTCATTTTTATTTATCACAATTTTGTTTTAATTTTGGCATTCCCACATTTTGGACTCTCATAGTGTAATAATCATGCCACCAAAAAATGACATGACAGCTACTCAGCATTTATTACTTACTGTAGATAATAAATATTTGTGGAGCACAGCTTGTTTGGAAACCACTAAATTGCAGGAATGCTCATATGTCTTCCAGTTACATCATGTTAATGTTTTATAAGATTCTAGAGCTCTCTGAATGCATCAGAGAATTTCAAGGGGCCAGAGAGAAAGGGAGGAAGAGGAAAGGCATGCTCTGGTTATTTTTATGCATGGATGGGATATATAGCTGTTCCCAAGAAATGTTGTGTAGAGTGCTTTGTGAGATATTTCAGAACAGGCATATGGGGGTTGAGAGGTGCTGTCAGTAGAATTATGTACTAAGGAGAATACTGTCTAAATGTTTGCTTGAATATGTGAATTTCTGCTGCAAGCTCTTTCTTTCTTGACCCAAGACACACTGGTGTTTTTGTTATGCCATAGACACCAAGCATGTTTCTGTATTTTATCTTTGTGCCATAGTCCTGTCCACCAAGAATGTTCTTTTCTCAAGTATATGCATAGATAACTTTGTAATCTCATTTTTTTTTATCTTGGTGCACACACACCACCTTCTTGAAGAGGTCCATTCTACTATACTATTTAATTCTACCATATTCTCCCCAACTTCAAAATTCCTTTTTTTTCCTTTTTAACCTTTCTTCACAATCTATTCTTGTTCTGGTAGCTTAAACTGTCTTACAGAATGTTGTTTTCTGCTCTTGATTGCTAAAGATCTTAAAAAAAAATACCAATATTAGAATATAAACCACCTGGCCTGAGTAATAACACAGAGGGGAGGACATTTGCCTTGCATGTGGCTAACTCAAGTTCAATCCTCCGCATTTCATATGGTCTCATGAGCCCACCAGGAGTGATTTCTGAGTGCAGAGCCAGAAGTAAATCCAGGGAGCCACCAGGTGTGGCCCAAAACTAAAACAAAATAACAAAAAATAGGACATAAGCAACACTAGAACAAAGGATTCTTCTGTTTTGCTCATCATTAGCCTAGAACAGTGAGTGCTTCATGCCAGGCATAGCGTGTATTTAATGTTGCAAGGATAAACTAATAAATCAAAGGGGATTTGGGAAGAAAATACAGCGGATGAAGAGAATAGAATGACTTGTTGAAGACCCCAGAGGCATGACCAGATACAGCCCAGAATTCGTCTTAATATTTTATTCACCTCCATCCTCCAATACGTGTGTTAGTGAAGGAACCTCACTTTTCCTGATGATCGAGCTGATCTTGGGGACAGAACTCAAGCTTTTCCTCATTAAAGCAGATGAGAGAAAAATCATTCAATGAAGTTGACTAAAACAAAAATGTCAAGATCCAGGGGAGTTTGGTATAGGGAGAATAACATTTATTCTTTCTCATGGTGGATTTAAGTGCTTGTGGATGAAGAGGGACTAAGAATATGGTGATAATGAGAACCCCTGCAGAGAGAGTTGAGAGCTTTTGTGAGGGAAAGTTTGAGGCTGAGCTAGGGAGGCTGAACACACAGGTTTGTGTCTCTCATCACAGAACTCAGTACTCATTTCCCCCGCCATGAATAAAGAACTAATAGAATTGGGCAAGTCCCCTCATTCTCTTTCAAGTTCCTTAACACCTTGGAAATCAAGTTGTTCCAATAAAGAAGCATCTAATTTAGGGAAAACAACTGTAGAGTATTTTTGTATTAAGTCCTCAGGTTCCAACACCAGAACACTGGTGATTCATGGGTCTAGAATTGGATGCTGGTCTGGAAAATAATTCATACACACATGCATGTAGAGAGAAAAGGATTTTGAGGAGTTCCCCACATTACACTTAGCTCCTAGCAAGTCACAGCTCCAAGCTACCAGCTCCCAGGAGATCTAGAAAACATAGGGGCCTACTTCCTCTCCAACCAAGAATTTAATGAGGGTAAACCTCCCATCTGGAAGTTGGAACCAGCTGGTTTCAACACCAATGTGCTACATTCAAAGCTGATTCCAGCCAATAAATAGGTAACAAGTTGAGTGAGATGAAAATGGATCAATTCCATAATCTCATAGTGTATGAGACTACATTTTGAAAATATTATTCAAATTCAATGCTTTGTGAAGACATAAAATCTATTTTTTGGGTCAAAATCTATTTGGGGGGATGTATCTATTTGTCAGGTTTACATACCATCTAGACCCATTCTTTTCTATAAAATATATACTAAGCATATTCAAGTTTTGTTATCTCATAGTGTTGATTCTTTTGTATTGTCACTTTTGTCACATGCACATTATCTATATTGATTTCTGTTTAGTTTTCTCACATTATAGACTCATCATTAGTGTCTCAGACTCACATCTCTGGACTCATTGCTAATGATTGACAATGATTTCCCATTGTTCTGAATTTGACTGTTTAAACTTCACTGGATGCCTTAGAGTAAGGACATGTGCATTTCTAAGGTTTATTGATAACAGAGCTCTTTAAGGTCATATCTAAATTGTATTTTCTGCCCACCATGGCTTGCTGATTAAACCTTGAACTTGCTGATTAAACCTTGAACAATGTTAATGCTCTGAAAAGGTAGACTTTAGGCAATTACCTAATCTTTTTCTCCTCTTTTCTCTCTGAGGTTTACTTAACTACGTTTCATTCAGTGTTCATTGTGAAGTTCTTGCAGGTAGGAAAGATGAAATTGTGCCAGAAGCATTTTTGGAATGTCCTAGAAGAGCGATTTCTCCTTGCAATGTCAAATGAAATTAGGATGTGATGAAGTTTGAATGCTCCCTTTGCTTTGACAATTCATCAGCTCTAAGACCCATACAACTGAGTGGGCTTGCTCTAGTTTGGGAGAGCACACAGACGGAGCAGTGTGTAGATATTCCAGTGTGAGAGGAAGCTTGACAAAGTCAAGGTCTTTTGGTCTTCATTCTGCAACCCATAAAGCTCTTTGAAAATTTTTATGCAGAAGCGTAATGACCAGAGTCTTCTGGGAAGGAGCGTTTCTGACTGTTTCCAAGTAGCTTTGGTTGCATTTGGCAGACAGGGAGAAGGAACCCAGCTCTAAAAGGGATGGCGTATCCTCTAAATCCTTCCCAACCTGGAGCCATAGTTAAGTAGGATGAGTGTTTACTTTGCCTGCAAGCTCAGGTTTGATTTTAGTATTACACAATCCCCTGAGCACAGTCAAAAGTAACTTTCCAGGTATCTGTCACACCAAGTATCTATCTACCAAGTAACTTCTCAAGTATCTATCACCAAGACACACACAGATTAAATATATAAATAAACTCATCCTTCTTAATTGACTTTTTTTTGTTTTTGTTTTTGGGTCACATCTGGCAGCTCTCAGAGGTTACTCCTGGCTCTACTCTCAGAATTCGATCTGGCAGGCTTGGGGGACCATATGGGATGCTGGAATTCAAACCACCTGTCCTGGATTGGCTGTGTGCAAGGCAAACGCTCTACCTCTGTGTTATCTCTCTGACCCCTCAACTGACTTTTATGACCAAAAGAAACTAAAATTCTTACGACTAGAGGAAAGAAGTGCAAAATGATGAATTAAGAAGCTAGAAAAGGTGTCTTGCACATTAAAGATAGACATATAAATATACTGACAACTCGAGGCCCAGAGCCTCCCTATCTTTGTCATAAATAGCTACAGGAAGTAAAGTGAGTTATTTGTTTCCTCTCTCTCTTCCTCCCTCTTCTTGGGTTCCTATTTTTGAAACTGCACTTCCTCAAGTGTCAGACAATTATATATATTAGGAACTTTTGCCAACATGATGCCCCACTATCCCCAAAGAATAACAGAAATAAGTAATCTTTGGTGAGAGAGAATAGGAAGTAAATGCTATGACATTTGATTTTAGGAGATTTTTGTGTAAGAGCTTTCAGAGATCACTAGACTAGAAGCCAGACTAGAAGAAGCAAGACTAGAAGCCCTAAGTATATACTTAACTAACCAAGGACATACCAGTACTAAGCCTGAGGATGACTCTCCCCTTTTCTTAATATCTGTGTCCAGAGTATTGGTTTCTGCATCACTTCTCTTCAGGCTTTTTATTTGTTTTCTTTTGGACTATACTTGGTGCTTTAGCTCAGTTCTTCGGGGTCATTCCTGATGGTGTTTGAAAGACCATACAGTGCCAGAGCTCAAACTTAGGTTTATTGCATGCTAGTGTGAAAAGCACGTATTTAGCCTATTAAATTATCTCATAGACCCTTCTCTCTAGGTAATTTTTATTTTTGTTCGGTGGGGGAAGGAGACCCAACAGTTACTTAATCCTGGCTCTGTGCTCAATTATCACACCTGATGGTTATGAAGGGAGGGCATTTGAGGTACTAGAGATTGAATGTAGGTTGGCTGCTTGCAATGAAAGCATCTTACTTGCTGTATTATCTCCCTAGATCCCTACACTCTAGGTTCTAATCATAGCTTCCTTGCTCCCTAACTGCCTACTTTAGTGATGCAGCTGTTAACATCTGCCCTTACATCCACTCCATACAGAAACTCATGTTAGCACAGCTGTTGGTGGGTCACAGCATCCCATGCAACAATTAACTCCCTAGAATTCAGTCCCACATTACCCTGGACATGCCTGCCAATATTCCACATCTTCTCTTACTGACAATTCAGAGTCAATTCTCTTTAGTGTTGGCCGAAATTAACCTTCAGAGCCTTCAAAAACGTGACTCTGAGACACTGACATAACAACACTTATACATAACAATTATTACATAACAATTATTTGGAACCTTTCAGACCTTCAACTTTCTTATCACTAGATTACTGATCTGTTTACCGGGTTCAGTGTTGAAGAAATCAGTTTAAATTCCTAGATGAATCAAGAGTGGGTAGCATATTTCCTTCTGTTTTTATTAAGTTTTGCTGCCTGGACTCAGTATTTATCTTTGCCAAAAATCACTGTTTTAGTCATTCTTTTGGAGGACAGTCATGTGCCAGGAACTGTGTTTTAGTTTATCTCTTGCAGCTCTGTCATTCACAGGAATAATTTACCCATGCCTGTTCTGTTTTGTTGAGAGATACTTTCACCTCTTTCCAGAGACTTATGGTCCTGTGTGCTGAGGAACTAAATGCTGAAAAATTGCAGAAAAAGGTGTAGAGATGCCCAGAAAACTGGTTCTTACCTGCAGAATATGCATACGCCTGTTGTTCCTCTAAAGAGTCATGTGTCCCTAACATACTTCCTAAAAAATCCTTTAAAATCTAGCCTGTGGCTCTTACTCTGAGCTCATTAGAAAAGCCTTCTCTTAATCTTTCCTTTTTGAGTGCTAATAAGAGAAGGAGAAAGACATCTAGTCAATATGTGTCTATAATGTGCCCACACTAAGTGGGGTTTTACTATACTAGAAAAAGCCAATCTTTCTGTGAGTTGTAATGAAGTTAGCTAAAGGTTAGAGGGATGAAGCCACTGTCCACTGTCCACTTTAGAGGAATGAAACCACCTTCCCATCCCAGAAGTGTTTCTAGACCTAGCTGACACCAAAACTGCTTGAAATATTGCCAATTTATTGATAAATTTTCATTTCCTGGTATAGAATCAGCACATATCACCTCTCAGAACATTACAGCAAAAGTAATCTGACTTAACCCACAGGGCAGCTTCTTTCCTTCTTTTCTTAGGGAATTCAGATCAACTTTTTTTAAAAATAATTTTTATTGTGATCAATGTGAATTACAGGTCTTTCATAGTTATATTTAAAGAACATAGTGCCAGTGAATTATGGCCATTCCCAACACCAGTGTTGTCCTCCCTCCACTCCTGTTCCCAGCATGCATCCCATATCTACCCCCATTTCCCCTCTGGACTGCTAGTGTAACAGGTCCCCTCATGCCACCTTTCAATTGACCCTATTTTCCTTTTCACCAAAGAGAACACTTTAACAACAACAAAAATTAAGTAGACTCACCATCGAAGACACAGGACTTTAGCCAGAGATGTGATTCAATGCCTTGAAACAGCATTTGCCATGTATGTGTCTTCTAGGCCAGGAGCAAATCCTTGAGGCTATACCAATAGGACCATTGGATTTTTTTTTAACAGTCAAAGGCTTATGTTTGTGGTCGTTCTAAAAGTTCTTTTCTGGATCCCCAGAATTGTGGTCTGTAAAGATCTTGATTGCTTTGACCAGCACAATGCTTCAAGGAGAGGTATATCGGGCTGAATTCATGGCCTGCTATTCATGGAGCCTCAGAGTTGCTAACAGGAGCCTGGAAGGGCTGTGCCTGGGACAAATAGGTAACCAGATCCATGGTGGAGTCACCAATCTGACCCACACCTGCTGTTGACGTAAAATACTTGTTTCTGTAAATACATGTTCCTGTAGTGCTTGTCTCTCATCCTCCTACAGGCTAACCTTGGGAAACTCAAAGCTTTTTTTTACCTGACCAAACCAGGAATCTTCCTCTTAGGCAGCAAGAATGCTGCTTCTTTTCTTTCTTTGTTAGAATTCTATATAAGTTCTGGAGGCCTTTCCTGCCTGTACATTGCTCTATTTTCTCCCAGGGCGAGGCTTGCCTTTTTTCTGCTCTCATGGAATCTTTGATGAAAGGTGGTTCATCTTTCATTTTCTATTGATTGGTGGTGGCCGCCTGGAGCGATACTTTATAAAGGGCTGTGAGACCGTGGGCCTGCTCAGTAGGAAAGAGCGCCATGATCTATTAGAGATGTCTGACAGCCACAAGGGCCCCTGGGACAGCCATCTTATACTCCTGGAATAAGCTAGCTAAAGAGTCAATGGATTTCTGGGCCCATTTCTACCAAATGCAGCTCCTGGATGGAACTCTGGGGATAGGCAAATGAAATGAGAGAAATTCATGAAAGGAGCCTAGATTGTGTAATACCTGTAGATATTAATAGACTCTCAATAGAAATGCACACATTCTTTCTCTTATCTTCTCTCCTAGAGATAGGGAGTTTTTTTCTGAGAGGAAGGGAATTCTCTTTGAGAATTACAAATTGAAATTACAAAATTACGAACTGAAAGATCAGGAGCCTTCCAAGTTGAAAAAGGGTCTACAAATGGGCAATGGAATGAGTAGGAAAGGGTGTTGAGGGAAGTCCAAGCAATTTGGTGGCTGTGGGTCATAATGTGTAAGAGAACAAATGTCAGTTCCCTGTCACTGAAGTCACACTTTACAATAAAATTAAACTTGATTCTTGTGCAGGTTATGAAATCTCAGTTCCTGGTCTTGCCATTCATTCAGAATAGGGGTTAAGATACATCAGGGGTAAGATTTGGAAGAAAGACAGAGTAATAGGAACAAAAAGCCAGAGCTTATACATATAAATGGACATATGCAAGGTAATAATAATATCAGTTAGGTCATACTCAAGAAGCTGGACCCAACCTTCTATCTGAAAATAGAAGGAAAGACATAAATAGAAGAAAGTGTGGGAAATTAGTTTTTTGACAAACTGGGGGAGAATGTGAGTAAAAGGAAATAAGTAGGACTTCAGCTTCAGGGTTTGGGGTTGATAGCTATAATTCTTGGAGCAGAGAGAGACCAGGAAAGGGGACCACTACTGGTCCATTATGAGGGAGATATCTCAAAGATGGGAAGGATATTCTGTAGGGCAGTTCTGTAGGGCAGATGAGCATAATTAACATGAAAAAATGACCTAACACTGAATTTTGAGCTAATATGTTCCTTTGGTAGAGGGAAGGCACAAAGATTGTACCAGTTGGAGGTTAAGTTTAAATCTTTGCTAGATCCCCTGTGTCCACAAAGTTTAGAACAAAATTTGCTCTTCTATGATGGGGTAGCCTATTAGATTGGAATAATGTAGAGTGGTCAACAAATAGGGTGGGACAATTTTCCTAACCTCAAGACGCAAACTCAGGCTTATCTGGCAATTTTGTTTATTTCCTGTCTTTTTTTTTTTTTTTAGACTCCTCACAGACAGAACTCTTAGAATGGGACCAGAAGGGTGTAAATTAGACTGCTGTGGAGAGTCACACTCTTTGAACCACTAATCTTGTGGGTCACACTTGGTTTCAGTTTGCTTCCCTGGTATCTGCTCCACACTCTCCAGTTTGTGTTTGATTTCTTACAAAGGTAGTTTCCAACTGGACTGATTATCTTAAGGCTATTGCTGAGAACTCTCTGAGTAGCCATTTCCTCACCTACAAAACAAGAACGATTCCAAGGTCACATGGTTCCAAGGAGGTTTTCCTAAAGGCACTGGTGACATGCAATCCACATCCTGCTAAGTGCTCCATAAACATTCTGGTTGTTATGATGATAGTGATCATGCTGAAAGATTTTTTCTTTTGATGCTATTTTCTGATGGTCTTACTTGCTCCAGAGATAGAAAAGCAGGTATGTGGCTTTGTGAAAAAACAAGACACTGGAAGAAAAGTACAAAGCCAAGCAAAAAATCTACTTTTGGAAGGAAGCAAGAGCCTAGTCAAACAAGTCCTAACTTAACTCTTTAGTGGTGTTTGCTAGCAGAAGGAATACTCATTTATGTGATTATTATATTGTGGTAGTAAGCACTAGAAGACTTTCAAAATATTGGAGATCTGTATGTCTTCTCTGAGAAAGTTTCTGTTCATCTCTTCCCTTCTACCTTAGGAGCTTTGTAAAAATTATCGTGATTAAAATGAAAGTTAAAAGAATATTGGAGAGAGAGCTTGGACAAGTGCAGTAAATTTGGGATTAATTCCATGTCCTGTATTTGGATATTTGGGAAATTAAACACTTAATCTTCATTGGGCTTTTTGCCTTTGCTTCCATACAGAGAGAAACATTACACCTACTACATCTTACCACACTTTTCTGTTTGTCTTGTTTACCCGACATAAACTTTTTGCAGTAAAGACTATGTGTATATGTTACTTTGGTTTCCAGGCACAAAGGCAGGCCATGCGAATCTTTGTGTTTTTGAAAAGAATAACCATCTATTGTAGATGAAATCTCGGAGGGATTTTTATAACAGTCCTCAAAGGGCACACATTAAAATGGAGTTTCTTAGAAAAGAAGTAAACAGAAACGAGCCAAACAAACTGAGATCTGTGTGCAACAAGGAGAAACACACAGTGCGCAGTGATTCCTGTCAGCTGGGTGAATGAGAAGGCTTTCTAGCTAACAATATCTGAGCTAAACAATAGACGCAGGAGCAGAACGAGATCCATCTGGGAATAATGGAGACTACCAGAGAGACAAGACTGCCAAAGGCTAAGTTATTGAGCTACTATTTTAAAACTGCCTTTGAAAAAAGAAATTTGAATCAAAGGAAAGAATTTGTGCAATTAGGATGTATTTTTCCTTTTGTATTCTTATCTGCTTCTCACACAAGCTATTTTTAGTATGCTTGCATTAACTTTCGAACAAAATGCCAATTAAAGCCACTTTTAATAGGCTGTGTTGAAAAGACCGAATCCAAAGAGGAAAATGAGTTAGATTGACACGTCAGATTCTTAATCCTACTTGGGTAATAATGGAAATTCTCTGAAGTTTTCACCTGGGAGAAAAACATATTTAATGGAAGTGTAAACTCTCCAAGTGGTGATAAGGACTACACTCATCTTGGGCTGGAATGACTTTCTATCTTTGCTTCCTTTCCTCATGCTTTCCTTTTCTCCCCCAGTCCCTTTCTGAACAGTAGTTTGTTTTTGCAGAAAGAGTCAAAGGACATTTCAAGTGCTCATGTTGACAATATCAACTGACAATGTACGCCAGGCTGTTGACAGTCTGAGTGTTTGACATGACATCATCATTTCCCTAGTTCTGGGAAGATGCATTAAACCACACAGCAGTGTTTACACTTTGAGAGCAGGTGCTCTGGGCAGAGGTATTGTCACGTTCATGGCACTTAAGGAAAGCACTTTCAAGGTGGAACACAGAACTGAATTTAGTTTTACACAACTTTTCCAGACAGATCAGACTTGTGACTTCTCTATTCTGTAGACTCCTCTCGTCACACTGATATAACTGCACTCGGTTTCTTTTTTATCTTTCTGAAATTCTTATCTATTCAATGTTTTTCAGGTCTATCATTCCCACAGAAGTTGTCCTAATCTTGTTCATAGTATTGGTTACACTTCATTGTTAGTGCTGTAGGTTCTCTGAAGGCATGTATTCTATAACTAGGGACAACTTTGACCTATGACATCCTACATATAGGAACTTTGTCTGATTTCATAACTCCCTAGCAAATTAAAAAATAAAGAATAAGTAAGTATACAGGAAAA
>PVKC010025363.1:0-16537 GCA_004027635.1 Crocidura indochinensis
AGAACATTATTTGATTTGAGAATGGATTGGATCAGTACAGGTGGATTGAGAAGACACTGAGGACCATGGAGAGGTGGGTGAGGACCTACGGTTTCTCTGCTTCCTTTAAACAGCGCTCTAGGTCAGTAACCTGGAACTGACCTAAGACTGGTTTCAGTGTGTGTGTGTGTGTGTGTGTGTGTGTGTGTGTGTGTGTGTGTGTGTGTGTGTGTGTGTGTGTGCGCGTGTGTGTGTGTGCACGCGCTATTTATAACCTCCAAACCCACTGCGCCCCGACCCTGAGTAAGGTAGTGCCATAATCCCCCAGATGTGAAGCTAAACTTGATTCCACTATCACTTCATTTACAAATGCCTCTCTGGTTTGCAGAGCTTTTGTTCCCTCCAGCTAGTGGAGAGCCATCATGATGTCTGTCTCCTTCTGAGTCAGAAAGTGTGTTTCAGCCCTAGATTGTCAGGTGGCTGTTTGGAGACTAGTTAACATTTTGCTCCAGAAGGTTGCAAATGCATGATTAGGTTATTGTGAAATGTAAACAGCGAATATCTGCTGACTTGGCATTGCTTGCTATGTCAGAATAATTTAGAGCTGACTGCATTTTCCTTCTCTTAATTTCACCCATAATTGAGTTCAAATATAAGTTTGCCATGGCACCATCCCAACAAAGACACACACCAGGTATATTGCTGGCAGAGTGTGATTCTCCTTTGGAACTAAATCTTAGAGAAATTCATCTTGGTGGGACCTAAATGGAGGAAAGCATAAAATGTGTCAGAATTAAGAGAGAGGCAAAGCCTTCTTCTTTCTTTAAGTAGATACAGATGTGTGTAAAACCAACACATCATTTCTCTTGTTATTGCAGAGAAAGAGAGAAAGAGCGAGAGAGAGAGTCTTTTGTTCCAGCATGTGTATTTTCTTTCTTACATTCTTTCTTTTTTACAAAGAGATCATTGCCTGTGCTCTGGGGTGATAGAACACTGGGGATGCCCAATTGCCATTGTGCACTGGTCAAGAATCTGCTCTATTTGGAAATAAACTGTCTGGAGGTATTAAGTCAAGAAGGGTGGGGATGAGGGAGGGGTGGTTTTTCTCTCTCCATACTCCCCAATAGCTCTTGAAGTGTCTAATTCCCATGATTTTAAGAGGAAATGGGGCCTCGGCATTTAGTTTGGAATCAGCTGCACATTGGTATCATGCAATTGCCAAAGACCCCCTCCAGAAGATGCTCTGAGCAGAGAGCATCCGATGTGAAATGGACTAGAGGGAAATGTTCCGGGAGGGTCCCTGGCTGCGTCCCTTTCGACCAAATGAAGAGCGGCTCTGGCAGTGCACTAGCAGCCGCGAGCTGACATTTTCTTGTGAACCTAGTGAAAAATGGCTCCATCGCTCTCCTCCCGTCCTGAGTCGCTGGGCTCCGTGGAGTCAAGCTCCAAGCCCTTCCCTCCCCGCCGTGATTTGCTCCGAGGGCTGTTACCCGCGGGCAGGGACTGGCTGGGCGTTTTCGCCTTTTTCCCTTCTCCACTTGAATGGGGAGCAGGTGGTGACCGTAGTACTTCTAGTGACAACTCCCCAGCCGGGCTCGCAGAAGCGATTTCTTTCCTGCAATCGCCGGTTTCCATTTTTAAAAGGGTAGAGTCAAGTCTCGTTAGACCCGCTAGCACTTTTTGTTGTTGTTGCTCAGTGTGCTCTTCAAGGATTTCTCTAAGAATAGAGGCCGGCTGGAGTACACTGTCCCTTTGGATTTTCGGAATGGGAAAGGACAGATAAAGAAAACAAAAATCAAAACCCCAAACTGGGACTACTTGCCTATGATCCGCTCCCTTTTCTGTCTCTTCTGCTTTGCTTCCTTGGCATTGCGCTCTGTTATGCTCAAGGAAAAACACGCGTCCCAGCGGCTCAGAGTTTGCAGGCTGGGAGGGAATGAACTCCTGTCCAGCCAGCTTGGAGCGCTGGTGGAGGGAGGAATTCCGGGGCTGGGCCTGGACTGGAGGTGTGACAGCAGCCACGCTGCACTGCTTCTTTCTTTAGGTTTGGGTTTGTGAAAGCTCCTGTCAGCAGGGGCAGGGAGCACTTTAGCAGTGAGCTGTTGTGTTGGAAGCACTGGCTAGGAACATGTGTTGTTTGCGGGTGGGGGTTGGGGGTGTGAAGTCGGTTGTTCTCTCTTGTGCAGAATTCTAGGATGACTGTTTTTTGACTCATAATCAGAGACCAAGTTAACAACCCTCCACTTGAGGGGACTATAGTGCAAAAGTGTGTGAACTATGCAGAAATAGTCTTTTTACTTTTGTATAAAAGTTTCCTAATTCAAGACATATAAGGGGGGAGGAAGTAAGGTATGTTCCTAGAATAATGCTTGGGGTTATCTCTCTATCACGACAAGTAAGACCTTGAGTGCAATCTTTTTAGCAGTACAATGTTGATGGCTTCCTAAGTGTTTCCGATATTATACCATGTGTTCCCTGAAGGAACTCTTTAATGATTTGTATCTTGGATTTATATAGGAAAGGAGGAGTTACAGCACAGATTTGCTGTAACTGTCCATTTGGAATCACTTTGATAAAGCTTAGAGCTTACAGAGGCAACAAGATTCACCTTTTAGTAGAATAGCGGAAATGGAACTTGAACATCCACTGTAGATCTGATTGCTGCCTCTACACTTGTGGACAATTTGAATTTGGAACATAGTGAGTTTTGAGGAAATTAGTGCAATTGTAGTAGAACAAAGAGCAAAACAACAGTTACAGCAATGAAAATGTGGATCTCACATTAATGGGGAGGTGGTCGGTGTCACTATCTTAATTAATGGGGAGGTGGTGGTGTCCCTCCACCAGCGCTCCAAGCTGGCTGGACAGGTGAGGAGATTTTACTCAAAAGTTTCAGGGTGCCTGACTGTGAGAATCATGCTTCTAAAACTAAGGTCATGGCACAACCTATTTTTATAAGACCAAGATATTCCTGGCATTTCATCCAGATAATATATGCATGCAATGGATTTATGAACCTTGGGAGCTTCCCGCCAATAAGATGTGCTTGTGGAAGTAGCAAATACTGTAACATAGAAGCAATTCACACAGAGAGAGTATCAGGGGAGAGTCATAAAAATCCATGAATAACTTGACCTTTTTCAGGGATCTGTGTGATGCCCAAGTGACTTCAGGATACCATTGAACTCTTAATGAGAAACTAGAAAGATAGGAGAAAAGTTTACACGTTGAAATGAATTTCAATATGCCTACATTGTATGGCTACAAACTTATGTCAGAGTAAAGCTAAAAAATGCTCTAAGAGTAAAGTTGTTTATAAGCTGCCTGTAGCATGATAAAGAAACATTGAGATATAACAACACAGATATGTTATTCTAACCAAACAATCCTTGAAATCTTTTTGGACAAAACTTCCATTCTGAGATAATTGGGTGTTAATGGTCTACTCTCAAATGTCCCTTTTCTCCCTCACTTTCAGAACTCTGTATTCTAAATCCCACTCCCAGTTTTCAAAAGCTTTATTAGGTGTCAGCATGACATTAAATAAAAAGAGGTATGATAAATAACTTCTGAATTTAAAATACTTTCATTTTTATGTTCAACTTCAGGTACATTTTTCCTCCAAGTCTGGCATATCCTCAACTTGTGCTTCAAGTCACACAGTGTGCTGCAGTCTCACTTTTAAGGCCTCAGTTGCTAAGAGGATAACAAATTTTTAATATAATTGGGAAAAGCAAATAAAAGAGTACTGCTATTTCAACTGCACTTGCTGGTACCTTAGAAATGATCTGAACCCTTTATGACATGAATAACCAGTTTCATACACATCACAAGTTAAAAAAATACTGTGCATGACAAGCATATATAAAATATATGAAATATAGAGTTTGAAGGTTGTTTCTTTCCCTAGTTCTCAAAGTAAAAATGGGGTTCTTGCCCAACAGGCAGATTTTCTAAAAGTGTTGCATTACTCTGCTTCCACCCATAGATTCCCTACCTACTCTTTCAAATTATGTAGAGAGTACATCTAGGGCAGAGGAGATGACTTAGAAGGATGAACACATGCTTTACATGTGCTAACCAAGGGCTCAGTTTTTAGCAATATATGCTCCAATGCAGCACCACTGAGAGCAAACTAAGTTGGACCAGAAGTACACCTAAAAACAAAACAAAACAAAACTACATCTAAAGCAATGAAAGTAATAATATAAGAAGAAAATATCTGAATCAGCATTTTTGTACATTTAATATTCATTCTAAAAGAACACAGAATATTTAACTTTTTCTCTTTAAATCAGTAAAGCAAAACAACGTTAACATGTATTACACAACAGGAGACTCACTGCCAGGCAATCAGCCGGTGGAGTAGGAGAAACAAACTTAATTGATGACTCAACTTGAAGCTTTTCAGTTCAGAAAGTTCCCATATTAATGGTACCCCAGCTGAGCTTCCAGAACCAGCAATTCAAATAGCTCATCTTTCTCTTCTCCCTGGAGTAATGAGGAAGAGAATAATACATGAAATAAGAAAAGTTACCATGGAGGCAAGGGGGGTTAGGGGGGAGGGGGAGAGAGGGAAAATTACCTGGGTTATTAGACCATCTTCTCTGAGATAGAACAATTCTGGACTCAATTTTGGACACTGTCTGGTTTCTCAACTTTGTCTACCTAGCAACAGATTACAAGTGACTAGAAATCATTGGATTCTTTGTAGAAGTCAGGGAGGGGCCAGCCCATGCACAGCCCTAAGATGTTTCAAACCCAGCCCAATAGGAAAAGCAAAAGGATGAAAATCACATCTGACCAATAGCAGAGAAGAATTGTCTGATTTTTTTTTTAGTCAAAGTACCAAAAAATATCCCAAATGTCAAGATTAAAAAAAAAAAAGAAAAAAAGAAAAAAAAGAAAAAAAAAGAAAAGAAAAAAATAAGGCCTCCCAATCCTTACAACAGGCTGTGTTTTTCACACGGACTGTATAGAAAGAGGAGGTACAGTAAACACACCCTATATACACTTCAACCCAGACCCTTGCCTGGTCTGTATTGGAAATTGGGGACAAAAAAAAAAGAAAAAAAAAAGAATTACTGGAAGATTCTCCATTTGGATTCATAGGGCTTTCTCTATTCCTTCTCTATTGATGTTGATGTAGTGACATGGGCTCATATACAGGCTTAGCTATGTTGCTGAGGAATTTGGTTTATGGGTTAGACTCTTCAGTTGCTGTACTTGCATAAGCACCCACCAAGGATTGAACTGTTTAGTTTATGCTTTAATATTCTGTTTCTTGTGCTCATGATGGGTTTGCAGGGGCAGGGGATGTTGCAAAGCAAATTTTAGTTATGGGATGTGTGTATGTGTGTATTATGTGTGTTTTGTGTGTGTGTGTGTGTGTGTGTTGGCCAAGATTTCACACTCCTGGCCATGGTGCTCCTGCCTGGTTTTAGTTGTAGTAATCACTGTTTAATTGCAGTGCTCATATACAGCTGCCTGCAGAAAAGCTGGAAAATGCTTGAGGTGCTGGGGATCACAGACAGCACAGCTGCTAGGATCCTTTTCTGTGCATGTGGGTGGCACCAGGGAGTGAACTTATGCCTCATGCTTCCAACACAGGTGTTTCCATCACGAAGTCATCTCCCAGCCAGCCACAAAATTGACTAAGAAACTGTAGGTTCTTAAAAAGCTACTTGTTTTCCTCCCTTTTAAGACCTCAGCTCTTGCTGTTTCCTCTCCCAGTACACTGTGCCACGCTTTTTGTTTACTACAATATTAAATTGTCTCTATCAGATGTGCTCAGGGATCATTAGGCTTTTTCTTCATTATACTAACCAGGTTTCTTTAAATTGTTAGTTTTATATTAGTGTCATTATTTGATTAATGTCTCTGCTTGCTAGGAGGTAGGCTCATCTGAAGCCAGAGTCCAAATTCCTTTTGCTCATAATAGACTCCCCAGCACCTCAGATCACATTAACCCACATATGAGATGTGCACTAAACATTGTTTAATTATGAATGAATGAGTGGAAAAATGAGTATCAATATTGGCATATGAGTATAAAGAGAGTGCATCTAACTTGGACTCCACAAAATATTATTTATTGCTTTAGCTAATTTGTACACCTTGCATGCCATGTATTCTCCCTCTAAGTATAAACATGAGTATGATTCTTCAAGTTTTCAAACCATATTTAGCTTCCCACAATGAAGTGTGAAAGGATCAGTTTTAGGCACAACTGTGGTTTGTATTCACCTCTCTGCTACTCATTTTAAATCATCCTTCTTAAATTTTTTGTGGGGGACCACACCTGGAGGCTCTCAGGGGTTACTCCTGGCTCTGTGCTCAGAAATCACTCCTGGCAGGCTCAGGGGACCATATGGGATACTGGGGATCAAACTCAGGACAACCCCATGCAAGGAAAATGCCCCACTCAATGTGTTATCACTAGACCTCTCAATTTTTTTTTCTAAGTCTACCTCTGTTTACTCTTACTCTCCTTTGTTCTTTGTATTCCTGACCTTGTAGGTCTTCTCTGACAGAGGCTATACCTTGCTAACTAAGATTCTAATTAGCTTGTGAGCCTTGAGCCAACCTAAGATGTGAACAATTGGAGCAGTATTAGCATTTGAAACAATGCTGTCATGTACTGATTAGCTCTCCGCCTATTAATATACAGGATTGTAAAGCAGTATAGTATGAAGCTTACCTTTAGGGAGTTTACCTTTCAGTTGCAGAGCTTAGACAGGAAACAATTGACAACAGCTCTCAGGGTCTGTAATCAAGAGCTGTATTTGAATGAGCAGATTTTAATAAAACTGGAACACAACAGAAGGACTTTCTAAGACCTTGGAGAGGCAATATTTAAATTATCCAGGAGGAAGGATAAAAGTGAACAATTTAGAAGAACGATGAATGAAATTGTTTAGTGTATTTAGCAACCAAGTATTTTTAAGCCTACAGTTTCTGTGTATTTTCCCAATGATTTAGAAATTTGATCAAGTTTACACTCATTCATGCCATAACCTTGAGAATTAGGACCTAGTGAGAATTTATTTCCTAAATTCATTGAAGTCTTATATCTCTGCATTTAAAACTAATCTCAAAGAAGTTTTCTGTCAGAGGAGCTTTTAAAGGTTCTTTCAGTAATATTGATCACTTTAATTGAGGTTTATTGAAAGGACTTCAATATAGCTCTCTTGTGGTTCATGTTCTATAAATATATCATCATCTTATTGATATATAGTAGCATTTCAAGTTCACATTATAGAAACCATACATTCACACTGGAGTAAGATGAGGGGAGACAGTTCCTTCCTCTGGTCTTCCACAGAAGTTAAACCACAGTTTAACTGGCTGGGATGAATCATTTTATACTTCATTCTTAGTGGTATAAGCCAATTTTAGCCACATATACATATTGAAGACTTCTTGTGAGAAATCCTGAGAGAACAGTTAAGAAACTAGAACTATTGAGTAGCATGTATTTAAATAATAGTGGGTTAATTAAAATGAGTTATTTTGTAAGTAGAACAAGTGAGCTATAAGTAGCCATCTCATGAAATTATTGGGATAGTTTCCACTTAGATTAGACCAAATAGATTAGAAAATTACTAGGTTTACTTTTATTTATTTATTTTTTGGAGTGGGGGGGGAACCAGACTGTATTCCTAGTTCTAAACTAAGGAGTCACTACTGGTGAATTTGGGGGTGGGGGCATATGGAGTGCAAAGAATTAAACCTGGGTTCAAAGCACACAAGACATAAACTCCTACTCACTGTGCTATTGCTCTGGCTCTAACTAGGCTTAATTTGGGGACTTTTTATGTTTATATCTCTTTAGGGTAATTTAAGATGAGAAAGAATTAGGAACTACAATTAGAATACAGTGAATTGAATGGGAGAAAAAAATTGCCCTCAACATATTAGATAAAGATTTGATATCTAGGATATACAAAGTACTCAGAGGTAAGCTCCACAAAACCTAAAAATTCCATCAAAAAATGAGGAGAGGAAATGAACAGACACTTCTCTGAGGAAGACCAAGAGATGGTCAAAAGACACATGAAATAATGCTCATTATTGCTTATTATTAAATCCAAATCAAGACAACTATGAGAAATCATATTAGTGTTCACGCCATTGAGAATGGCACATGTCAAAAATACTGAGAACAATTTGTGTGGCTGTAATGTGGAGAGAAGGGAACTCTCTTCCATTGCTGGTAGGAATGCTGTCTGGTCCAACTCTTACAGAAAAAAAGTGCGATGGTTTATCAGTAAGCTCAAAACTGAGCTGCCATATGATACAGAAATCCCATTTTTGGGTATCTATCCCCAGGAAAAAATGCATTCATCGAAAAGGATGTAAGGATATATGTAAGGATATATTCATTGCAGCACTTAGTACAATAGCTAATACTTGAAATCAACCTAGATGTCCCAAAACAGACAAGTAGATCATGAAGATGTGGTACATTTATACAATAGAATAATACTAAATAGTTGTAAGAAATGATGCAATCATGAGATTTGCCACATAGTTGGAACTAGAAGACATTCTATTAAATGAAGAAAGTCAGAAAAAGGATAAATACAAAATGAAATTACTTATATGTGTTATTTAGAATAACTACATGAAGAAATGTAATGAACTAAAGGGGAGTTGTCTTGAACAACCTTTGCCTCAGAGTATAGTGAGGCTAATGAATAAAACCTGAATAAAAGAAGAGAAGCACAAATATAAAAGGATGGGTACCAGGTGCTAAGTGGTCTCAGGTAAGATGGACATAAAAAAAAGGACAGAACTAAATATCCAAGCCAAAGTCAACAACAATGGAATCAAGAAACCTAAACTTTAACAATCGAAACTTAAAATGGACCTGTTACATTGGCAGTCTGGGTGATAAAGGGTATGGGATGCACTAAAGAAACATTAGTGGAGAGAGGTCCACAATGATGGTAGAATTGGCCCTGATTTATTGTATGCCCCAAAACCCAACTATGAAGGACTTTGTAAATCACAATGATTTCAATAAAATTAAATTAAAAAATACAAATCTGTTAAAAGATAGTGTTTCTAAAGATTCCTTGTCAGATAATGCTATAATAATACCTCATAACCACGTTTGTTTAGGTGTCCTTGCTTGTTATGAAAGGAAGAAAGAATAGAAATCATTACTTAAATATAATTGGCACTTTTCACACAGTTATAATCATCAGTTTTTCAATATGTTCTAAGTTAAAGAAACATTTTAAAAATAAAAATAGTTCATTGGTTATATTTATTTTTTAATAAAATTTCTTTATTTCAACACCAGGGTTACAAACAGGTTTATAAATGGATTTCAGCCATAAAATGCACATACCCCTTCACCAGTGCAATTTTCCTGGCACCAATATCTCTCATTTCCCTCCTCCTCTATCCCCTGCCTGTTTTTGAGACAGGCATTGTATGTCATGACTTAATCTCTCCTGATAGCTGCATAATATTCCATATGTACCACAGACCCTTTAGTCCATTCATCTGTTGAAGAGTATTTTGATTATTTCCAGATTTTGGCTATTGTGAATGGTACTGCAATAAATCTAGGTGTGAGGAAAGCATTTTTATATTGTGTTTTTTGTTCCTAGGGTATATCCCTAGGAGTGGTATAGCTGGATCATATGGGAGCTCAATTTCCATTTTTTTGAAGAATATTCATATTGTTTTTCGGAGGGGCTAGACTAGACAGCATTCCCAACAGCAGTAAATTATAGTTCCCTTCTTCTCACAACCACTCCTGCAGTGGTTGTTCTTGTTTTTTGTGAAGTGTGCCAATCTCTTTGGCATAAGATGGTACCTCATTGTTGTTTTTGAATTGCACCTCTCTGATTATTAGTGATGTGGAGCATTTTTTCATGTACCTTTTAGCCATCTGTATTTCTTCTTTAAGGAAATGTATTTTCATTTCTTCTTTCCATTTTTTGATAGGGTTAGATTTTTTTTCCTTGTTAAGTTCTGTCAGTACCTAGTATATCCTAGATATTAACCTCTTATCTGATGGGTTTTGGGTGTACTGTTTCTTCCATTTCATGGGTGACCTTTTTACCTTACCTGATTCTTTTGAAGTACAAAAGTTCCTCAGTTTGATGTTATTTTATCGGTTTATCTCTACTTCCACTTGTTTGGAAACTGCCTTTACTCTCAATATCACTGAGTGTTTTGCCTACAATTTCTCCTATATACTTTATAGTTTCAGGTCTACTATCAAGGTCTTTAATTCATTTTGATTATATGTTTGTGCATGATGTTAGATAGAGGTCTGAGGGTTTTGTTTTTTTTGTTTTTGTTTTTGTTTTTGTTTTTTTTTGGTTTTTGGGCCACACCCAGTGACGCTCAGGGGTTACTCCTGGCTATGCGCTCAGAAGTCGCTCCTGGCAGGCACGGGGGACCATATGGGAACCGGGGGATCGAACCGTGGTCCGTCCTATGCAAGGCAGCAGGCACCTTACCTCCTGCGCCACCTCCCGGCTCCCTGTTTTTTTTTTTTTTTTTTTTTTTTAATATAGCTGACCAGTTGTCCCAGTATCACTTGTTGAAGAGACTTTCCCTGCTCCATTTTGTGTTTCTTGCCCCTTTGTCACAGATTAATTGATTGTATGTCTGGGAGCAGTTCACTTAGTTTATATTTAAAAAGAGAAAGTATGAATAGAGCTGGGATTGAAGAGTAGTATATAAAATACCGTATATATGAATGCTGTACTGTTAGTATTCTTCAGGTCATGATAACTCATATATCCCTACAGTTTATTTAGTGTGCTGCATTCCATTTAGTACTTGTATTTCCTAATACACAGATGCTATGGAAATTTTTTATTATTTAATGACTTTTTAAATTTTTGAGTTTTTGAGGACACACAAGCTGTGCTTAGGACTTATTCTTTGCTCTGTGCTCAGAGATCACTTCTGACAATTCTGGAGGGCCATATGAGGTGCTGAGAATTGAATTTGTTTTACTACGTGTAATACAAGAGCCCTGGCCTCTGCATCTTTCTGATCCTATACTAGAGATTTTCAAAGTCATGGATTAGTTTTTATTTATTTGAATCTGTGTTAAAGTAAATAGTATCAAACTATTATTTTATTCATTAATAATTCTTCTACATTTTGTCAGAAACAGCACACTTTTATAATTTCTTTATTTAAACATAGTGATTACAAACATAATTGTAGTTGGGTTTTTCAGTCATAACAAGAACACCCCACCACCACCACCATGCAATCTTCCTATCACCAATGCCCCCATCTCTTTCCTCCCCCACCTGCCGCCTGTATTCTAGAAAGGCTTTCTATATCCCTCACTCACTGACATTGTTATGATAGTTCTCAGTGTTGTTATTTTTCTAACTCACCACTCTTCCTGGTGAGCTTCATATTGTGAGCCATCCCTTTTGACCCTCAAACAGCACATATAACTAGTGACTTTCTAACCATTGATATTTCAGTAGTTTATTCCCCAGACTTCCTACAGAATGCCCAATATAAGGTCTAACTTAAAAGTTTGAATTCATCTCAGGCTTCTATCAACAGCCCTTCTCATTGTCTGAATATGATCCATAGACCAGCTGCATTAGCATCAACTCTGAGCTTGTTATTGTTGGTTTTGTTGTAGTTATATTGTTTTAGGGGGCTGTATCTAGCTGTACTCGGGGCTTCTGGCTCAGCACTCTGAGAGATCACTCCTGGTGGTGCTTGGAGTACCATATAGGGTGTCCCTATCTTTTGCACTATTGCTTTGATCCCGGAATCTGTATATTTTATTGAGACACCTAAATGGTTTGAATTTGCATTAATGTTTTAGAAACAGTAAAGTTGAAACCCTTTTTATAAAGTCTCAGTCAATTTTTAAACTAGCAATTCAGGGAAACATTGTAAATATGGAAGGTTACACATTTTCTCAAGCTATGGAATGGGAGCAACTCAATCCTACTGCCCTGTCCAATCAAAGAGAAAACTGAACCTAACCATCAGGTAATATCTCCTTTTCTTCTTCCAAGTCCAACTTTTATTATATGCATGACAAGAAATAAAGTGTGGAAGGAGAAAATAGAATTAAGTCTGATTTCTGGTCTTCATTAGTTATATGAATGTAGACAGTTTCTGTGGGCTTTTTAACCTATTTTTCTCTCTTGTAAAATAAAAATTATGATGCCTTTTGTAAGGATTGTTTTTACATTGAAAATGAGGATGAGGCAATATCTTCAAAAAGCTAACATTGCTTTCCCTGAGTTATTTCATGAGTCCTTGACTAAAGCTGAAATGCAATCTTCCTTAATGCCATCTTCTAGTTGTTTGCCCAGAGTATCTCATGGAAATAAACATAGATATTTAAGTTGGTTTAATTCTTGTCATCTGAATTCAGGAGGTCATATGAATGAATAGCACATGTGCACATACACAGTTACACATTGGAATAAAATGCCCTTTAAGATACAAAGCAAAAGAAGAAGCTTTTATTCTTGAAATTATTTTCCTTTTCAATAAAGGAATGTGAGTTACATCCCAATAAGATTGTCAAGGAAGGTTAGTGTCAGAATTTACTAAAGAAAGTAGCCATCTCATTAGCTAAGCTAGAAAAAGAATTTAGCATGGGAGCAGAAGAATTAAAATGAAATTGCAAGCCTCTAGTTCTAAGAACTGCCATTCATTACATGATTTTTTCCTAATCTGAGTAGAAAATTTAATAGTGAAACTTCTATACTTTTATTACATTCCAATTGGAAATGTTTCTTTTAAAATATTATATAATGAAAATATAAAATATATAATGAAAGTACAGGTAGTAGAAGGCTAATTTTCGCAGAAATAATTTAAAAGGCTCACTTTTCATTTAGTAAACATGGAACATTTAAAACGTCTATTGTGGAAAATAGGAAAAAGAGTGTGATTAAAATTTCACACATAAACTAAGATACTCAGCCATGGATGATATTCATTTTATTTTATCATAACAGAGTAACAGTTGTTTTGTAAAATTAACAACTGATCACAGCTTTATATTAGTATTATTGTTTCTTACAACTAATGAGTTTATCATAATGTGATTTTTCTCATGGAGATGAACATTGCATTACTAAATTTGCCATTTTAATTTTCAAACTGGAAATAAAAATAAGAGCTACTAATTAACTTTTAAATTCTCAATTTGGTGACACATTTTTTGTTTTGTTTATTTTGGAGCTACATTCAAATATTCATAATGATCTCTTAACAATCCCATGTGTGGAGCTCCAGTTCTGGAGAACTGAATCTGACCTGGAATTTGACATGCACTCCAGTGCAATGAGATATCTCTTCATTTCCTAAATACACAAATTTTAAATATTTAATAAAAGTATGCATGGTAAATTCCATAGTCTTTAGGCCATTAGTTTATTCTTATATAAGGTATGTAAATGCTATATAAAGATGCATCTATACATGCACATATATATCTAGTTTACAATATGGAAACTATATCTGATTTATTTAATTGTCCTCAATTATTACTTTCAGGCAGACTTCTTGGACTTATAACACATCTAGTTTGAATACTAGACAACAGACAAGACTGTTGCATCATTTTAAGAGCTCTCCTGAAGGGCTCTTGTGTAGCCACATTGAACAACATAAGTAACATGGACAAGATAGAGTTGTTTTTTAGTTAGGATTGTGTATGATGAAACAAGAGGACTCAAGGAATAAAAGTGAGCATATTAAAGTTTTACAATAATAAAAGAGATTTTAAGGTAGAGATTCAGGTTCTAGAAGTGGGGTGACGGACAATGAATTCTGGATGGAATCGGCAGACTTAAGATTGTAGCATAAATGGAGGATTGTGAGTTGGTATTATCGAACGAAAAAATCTCATACTTGTCTTTTTAGCAGTAGCTGGTGTCAGATTCTTCTGCAATACTC
Source organism: Crocidura indochinensis (assembly GCA_004027635.1). NCBI lineage: Eukaryota > Metazoa > Chordata > Mammalia > Eulipotyphla > Soricidae > Crocidura > Crocidura indochinensis. The sequence goes on from PVKC010025363.1 coordinate 13,909, forward strand.
TCAGGTGCCATTATGTTCCATTAAAAGTGTCTTATTTTAAATATTACTCTCATTTTGTGCAGACATGGTTGCCAAATGCAGGTTCTACTACCCATTTCCGCTAATTGATCTATTCCCTCTGAACAACTGGCAAAATTCAAGCACTGATGTTGTAGCCATTTGTATGTACCCAGCTGCCTCAAGGGAGAAAAATATACAATAACTATTATATTAGTTAATGACAAAATAAATTTATTTATAGCCATATTGATGTTATTAAACTGATACTTGAATTTTCTTACCAGTGATAGAAAAAAGTTATTTTTTTCACAGAAATTATAGTAGGAAATAATTTATATCTATCTGAATTGGTCCCATACTTACATCCTTTCTCCGCTAGGCACAGCACAGATCTCCTGCCTGACTGCTATTTTCTGCCTGTAGGGGAAGTTGGATGCTGCTGCTTCTATACTTGCTTTGGCTAGTGAGTGCATCCACCTGATGGATATTGTTTTGAGAACTGTTGTTCTAGTGCCTAAAGCTGAATGTGAGTGCTTGAAGCTGAGTGTAAGTGGTCCCATGCATATGAAGAACCCTTAGTTGGTTCATATTTTTCTAAATATTATTCTGATGGGGTGTTTTCAGTAATACATTCATTTTTTTAAAATTTACTCAATATTATAAAAATACATTTCATAGTTTTATAACATTTAGACATTTTTCTGCAGGAAAATAAGGTGAATTGTGAGCAAAATTTGATATATGTTGCTTACTTTGATATATACTGTCTCATCAAAGCAAAGTTATGAATGTATGCAGTGTAACTAGACATAATTCTGTGATTCCTATAATCCAATATATTAGCTTTCATAGGAAACAGCTCAATCTTTATATAATTCCTATATTTTTTTGTTAAAGTCTAATTTGATGAAGTAGAGGAGAATATATAAATAATTATTTGCTACATACATACACTTGAGTATATACATTGAGCAAAAATGGTGTTATACATTAAAATTTTATTTAAACAGTATACCTTTGTAATAATGCCGTGCAAATCCATGACAGAATTGGGTGTCATACATTTTACTTTGCATTCCTTTAACTGATGCCTAAAGTTATTTGTCAAACAACATAGTAATATCTTTACACAAATTATGAATCAGATTTTAAGAGGTGTTTTTCTGTTATGTAGATGTAGAAGTTTTATGTCATAAAAATACATAGAAGCACCCAGATTCTGAATTTTGTTACCACACAGTTCTGTGTTCTTTTCTTGCCTTCAGCGAAATGCATTTTTCAATGTATTATTAAAGAATGATAAATGTATTATGCAAATTAATATTAAAGATCTATAGGTTTTTTGAATCCTAAAAGCATGCAAATTTAAATTAGCATATTTTCATTGAATTTAACTTTCCCTACACAAATATAGCATAGATTAAACTATCCTTGTTAAGGAACATTTGTAGCACTCAAATTTATGTTTAAAAAGAGAGAGGGACTGAGTGCTTTGCCAAAGCCACCATAACTGATTATGACCAAAGACACAACTGGAGTCCACAACCCTCAATTTCCTGCTTCATGTGCTCCATATGCATTGAGGAATGCATATTTCCAGAAAGTTACTCTTGAGCTCAAAATCATTTAGTGTCTCCCTTGCTCTGATAAATTCTTATCCTTCTTGAAAAGACTTCAAATGCTCTGCTAACTTAAATAATAAGATATAAACATTGGATAAATGGTATTACCTTGGCCTGCAAAGGTTGAATTTCAGCACATGTGAAAACTTTTAAACTTATAATATATTTTTCAGAAAAAAGACCATCAATCAAAGTACAAAAAGCATGTTAGAGCAATGAGGGTCTTTATAGCAAATAACTTGGTAACTCCAGTATAAATGGACATACTCACTTAAAGTAAGCTGACTTGAAATGTCAGGATATTTACAGATCAAGGTCTGGTTTATTTACATTTTTAAATGCATGTACTAAAGAAAATCAACATAGACAACAAAGTGGCTTGTTAAAATTGATTTTAATCCCTTTTCATGAATAATTTTTATTTATATTAATTTTATTATTTATACTTTTCTTTCTGAGTGGGGCAGTTTGAGCCACACACCACAGTGCTCAGGGGATAATCATAGCTCTGTGCCCAGGAGTGACCCCTGGAGGTGTTTCAAAGTCTATATGGGTTGTCAGGGATCTAACAAGAATGTACATGCAGTGGGCACTGTGGTGCTTGTTTTCTTTAGTTTATCATAAATAATAGTTATGTCTTGGTTTCTTTTTATTTGCAATACCTATATATTCATATTTTGCAAGATTTCATTTCTTTCTAAATATCAGTTTTCCCTAGGTATAAATTTTCTTGACTAACTGCCTTTACTTTCCTTGGTTGGGACTGTGTTGGGACTACACTAGATGATGATCAGCGGTTGCTCTTTATTGTGCATTCAGTAAACTATCCTGGTGGTGCTCTCTCTTGGGACTGATTACGTAGGATGTCGATGTCAGGAATTGAGACCATGTTATATGCATGCAAGGCAAGCACCTTCTTCACAGTACTTTCTCTCCTACCTCTTTACTATTTTTTATAATGTGGTCTGCACAACATAAGTGATAGAATTGCTTAAAATCTATTTATG
>PVKC010025364.1:0-16522 GCA_004027635.1 Crocidura indochinensis
ACTCTCCCAAGGAGGAATCGGGCGTCAGCGTGTTCCCTCTCCTGTAGAATGCCCTGCGCCCCCACAGATTCCTAATGGGCAGAAAAGAGATAGCAGCAGTGTCTGGTTCGAGCCAGAATCCTCTGTGAACTACAGCTGCAACCCTGGCTTCAAGCTGGTGGGACCAGGAACCATCCGCTGCTCCCAGGACGGGTTGTGGATACCTGAGGTGCCGCGGTGCCAAGGTGCCTGTCCTCCTGCACTGTTTCGATGCCTCTGTCTGCCCCAGGCAATTTCTTACCTGTCTCTCTCCCCAGAGGCTGAGTGCAGGCCAATGGGCCGGCGGCTATTCCAGAGGCCCCAGGGCCACTTCATCAGAAAGCGTGTGGGCTCATCTTGTGGAGAGGGGTGAGCAGCTGGAGGCTGGAGGGGCTCACCTGACAGATCCTGTCTCTAACCCTGTCCCTGCCTCTGCATCTGTCCCTGTCCTGACTCTGTCCCTGCCCCTGTCCCTGCCTTTGCCAGTGGGGATGTCAACCTCCCAGCTCTGCCTCGGGTTCTGGCTATCCTGTGACCATTCCCTGAGACCCCATGCCAAGGTTATCTCTGATGCAGGTTCCAGCTGGGCAACAGCATTTACCAGCCATGCCAGGGCACTGAGCCATGGTTTGTGGAGGAGCATCTTTGTCAAGGTTAGTGTCAAGATCAGGTAAGGGTGCTAGTACCCTGAAGGAACCAACCAGGAACCCATTGGCTCACTTCCCATTTGCAGTGTGGGAGGCTTGCAGTCCCCTCTTGCCCTCCATAAGACCACTGAGAAGATGGGGCAGCTGGAGCCTGGACTGGGCTCACCCTGGGCTCATTCTGGCTCTGCTCTATCCAGCCATTGTCCACCTCCACAACCAGCATCTACAGCCCAAAGTGCCCCATCTTGCTAGGACTCAATTGCTTCCCTTTCTCCCCAGAGATCACCTGCCCCCCACCACCTCAAATCCACAATGGAACACACACTGGAAGCCTGCGGGAAGTGGTGCCCTATGGGACCACAGTTACCTACAGCTGCCACCCTGGGCCAGAGCAGGGCGTGGAATTTGCCCTGATTGGGGAGCCAACTCTCCGCTGCATCAGCAGTAGCCAGGCCGGAGGCATATGGAGCGGGCCAGCCCCCGTCTGCAAGCTTTTGCTCCCTGCAGTGCACTGCCCCCCAGTCTACATAGTCAATGGGCACATGACACCCAGTCAGAATGTCTCATATCCATACAACAGCAGCGTGCACCTTGCATGTGCCCCTGGATTCTCTCTAAAGGGCAGCGCACATATTCGCTGTGGACCTACTGGGGCCTGGGACCCTGAAAAACCCGTCTGTGAACAAGGTACCAGCCCGACCAACTCACTGGACCATACCCAAATGAAACCAGACAGGCCACACATATGGGGTCATGGTGTCTGTTCAGGGACTGTTCAGTGTGTGACTATGCAGGAGTACATGTGCATGTGTGCAGGTTTCTCATATGTATGCATGCATGTGTGTGCCATGTGTGTCTTGTTCTCCAAGCGTTGTGTCCTAGGGTGGGGTTCTCTCTGCCATTCTCTGGGATCTCTTGGACCTAGGGAGATCTCCCAGGTCCCGCTCCCTGGGCAGTGGCTCCCAATTCATAACAAGGCACTTGTGGGACTCAGCCCATGCCCATGCTGTGCTGATGGCCACAGGGTGCTCTCCCCACAACCTGCATGCTCAGTGCTCAGGCAGAGCAGGGATGCTGTCCCTGGCACTCGGGCACCATTCCTGGTAGGGAGCCGGTCCCACCAAACTCGGTTTCTAGAGGGTCCATGCTTGCTTTGTCCTTGACATCTGGTAGGCATGAGTTATGCCCCTCTCTCCCCCAGAGGAGCCATGCCACCCCTTGGAAGAAGTTGGAGAGAAGCCTCCAGCTGGGGCCACTGTGGTTTCAGTCAATGTGTCCTGTCAGGATGGGTGAGTCACTTTGTGCTGCAGACCTTCGAGAATTTTCATATGAAACTGGAGGATTTGGGGCTCCCTCACTCACTGGCACATGGAGCTTTGCAGCTTTAAAGGGGTTGGAGTAAACAATGTCTTCATTGAGGCTGATGCCCGTGCTGAGTGCCAGGTGCTTGGAGGTCAGGCCAGGGGCAGTCAGTGAAGTGAGTGACTCTGTCTAGGTACCGTCTGAAGGAGTTTGCTTATCGCAAGTGTGAAGACCCCATGCAGGGGGTCTGGTTCCAGAGAGTCCCGCGTTGCCAAGGTAGGACCAGGAGGCAGTGGGCAGGGTTGAGGGCAGTGGGCATGACTGGGCACAGCAGGTAGGGTGGGGCAGCAAGCAGTAATGAGAGTAGTGGTCAGGGTGAGGGCAGCAAGCAGGGTGAAGCAGTGGGGTTGGGCATGACCAAGCAAGGTTCATGTTTGTGGTACCCCTTTGCCTCGCTTGTGCTTTCTTACCGGGCTGAGGATGTCTTAGTTCTATTGAAGATGAAGCTCAGGCTCTGGGGCCAGAATGAGTCTTGGTTGGTATCGCTGCTTGGGTCTCTGTGCTGCCCACTGGCCCTTGGTACCTACTGGGCAGCCCCTGTACTTTCCACAGCGCTACACTGCCCACCCCCACCCCCCATCGACAATGGGACACACTCCGGGGGTGCTGCACTTACCTTCCCCTTTGGAAGCCAAGTCTCCTACGTGTGCTTGCCGGGCTTCCAGCTGCAGGGAGAGGGAAACCTGCGGTGCGACAGCCCTGCGGAGGGTCAGGCGGCAACACAGGCCACCTGGAGTGGCCCTGTTCCCAAGTGCACACGGGTGGTCGAGGTGCCACAATGCCCAGAGCCTGTACTAAGACATGGACGCCTGACATCGGGGCCACACACAGCATATCCCCTCAAGAGCACCGTGCGAGTGGAGTGCGATCCTGGCTTTGTCTTGAATGGCAGTGATGTCATTGTCTGCCAGCAGGACAGCATGTGGGCACCTGGCCTGCCAACCTGCGTGAAGACAGGTGAGAGGGCAACAGTCCCATCCCTCAGCTATCCCACCCATCCCAGGGGCAGCAAAAGCCCTGCCCAAGGGTGGGAGTCATACCCTCAACTCAGAATGAGTGAAAGACCTTAAGGGCGAATGTCTGGCCCGTTGACCCATGATGAACCAATAGTTCAGGCAAAAAGTTGGGGTCCCAGAGATTGAAGCTCATCACCAAATTCTCCTGTTGTTATGGTGGTTTTGAGGCCATGCATGGTCCTGGAAATTGAGTGGGGTTGGCTACATGCAAGGCGAGCACCGACCTCGCACCTTCCCCACTGTCTTGGGTTGTTCTTCCCCTGAGGTCCGTCTGTGACCCTGGTGGCAGGGACATTCTGTGAGAATAAAGCCGACTGAGTTCAGCTCCCAGGACTGTGCTCTAGGCAGTACTACATCATTTTAGGGAGACCTTTTCTCAATACAACAAATAGCCTCTCCATTCTAGTGAGGGGTGCTTACTGGGATGGCTGTCTTTCTGGGGCTCAAAGTTGAGAGCCATAGAGATGTGAGCCACTTGAAGAAACAAGACCTGTGCTGACCACATTCTCTCTTCCTGGACCTCCCAATAGATTGGACCTGTCCACATCGCAGGGTGCCCAATGCTGAGCTAGAACCCTGGACCCCAAGACAGTGGCTGACTCAGCTCTCGCTCTCATCCGAGGCAGCACCGAGCTCCTGCTGTTATTCTTCCCTGTCCTTACCTCAGCTCTGCTGTTACTCTCTCCTGTCTCACTTCAGCTCTCCCAGACTGTCCTCAGCCCCTTCTAATCCCCAATGGAAACCACACTGGTGGGGACAGAGCCTGGTTCATCCCTGGGACATCCATCCTATATAGCTGCAACCAAGGCTACCTGCTGAATGGAGCCACATTGCTGATGTGCACAGAGGCCGGGACATGGAATCAGCCTTTCCCGTCCTGCATAGGTGGGTCCCAAAGTCCCCAAGATCCCAGCATAGAGAAAAACATGGAGTCAGGTGAGCCCCATAGTCCCCAGCACACACTCAGATCTTTTAACCTATGTCTCACTGGGCCTTGGAATCAGCACAGTTGGTGGAATTAACAAGAGTGGTCCAGTGGCTAATCTGAGACCAATAGAAATGGTTTGTACTACAGAATGCTGGGTCAAATGTGAATTATACACCACAAACCACTGGGTGAATAACACTGGCCACAGGTCAGCCTCTCATGTGCACGTGTGAGTGTGTGAGTGCATTGTGTGTCGGTGTATGTGTATTCATTGACTTACAAGTGCACATTTAGGTGTGCATGCATGTATATATTTGTGTCTGTACATACATGTTCATGTGTGTAGTCATATATATGTGTCTAGGTATATGATTGTATGGGTGTATGTGCATGTGAGTGCACACATGTGAGTCTGCATATGTAGCAAATATAATAAAAATGCAGCAATCACGGAAGCTTTCCTTTGCATGGTACAGGATGGTGCACATATTCTATAGAAAGTTCCAGGGTCGTTTTAATCAACTAGATAGAGGCCAGCCCTTCATAATGGGTGGGTGCTGGGCCAGCACACAGGTTATTGTTTGGGGGTCCAGTGGGTCCCCACCCTTGCAGTCTAGGCAGTCACTGAATCCTAGGATTCTGCAGTATAGACCACTTGAGTTGCAGGTGTTACATAAACCCTGAAATATAGATGAGGTTCCAGGACATGGATACTGTAATATAAGATGATCAGATGGTCTATATAGATTGAAGAACAAGTCTTGAGTCTGGATTTAAATCGAGAATCTTACATTTTGGTGGTTTCCCTGTGCTGAGTGAAGAGGTTGAGGTCATGTGTGCATATGTGTGAGGAACTATCTGTGGACATTGAGGGAAATGTCTCAGAGTCCAAGGTCTTGTCTCTGAGAAACCCTCATAGAACTCCATTGTGGTCAAATGGGAGCAGAAAATAGGAGACAGGATTGCAGATCTGAGGGAGGGGATCTGCAGATCTGAGGAAGAGGGTCTGCAGATCTGAGGCAAGGGTCTTTAGTTCATAACAGTCCGGGCACACTGTGTGACTTTGGCACTCTGCTTGAGAGCAGGAGCTCACATGAGTCCCTGTTTTGCAGAGGTGAATTGCAGCTCCCCAACACAAGTGGATGGTGTACAGAAGGGGCCAGAGCCCGGGAGGACGTACCAGTATGGGGCCATCGTGACAGTGGAGTGTGCAGATGGGTACACGCTAGAAGGCAGCTCCCAGAGCCAGTGTGAGGACCAGGATGGCTGGAACCCGCCGCTGGCCATGTGCAAATCCCCAGGTAGGTTAGGGTCATTCTGTGAGAATCCCTGGGTGGTCAGAATCCGCCCTGTAGGATCTACAGCTGGGTCAGGAACTCAATCATGGTGATACTGGAACTCTGGCTCTGGGCCTTTGGTGTCTGACTCTGGAGAGCCAAGGCTGAAGCTGAGTCCAAGGCAGATGAGCTGCTACAGAAAACAGAACTGTTTAGTGCAACATAACCAAAGGAGTTGGAGGGGACAGTCCCCATGGGTGGCAAGAAGGGTTGGCTGTCCTTGAGCCCCTCCACCCCGGGGACTCTGCCGCCCTGGGCCAAATAGCTTCACTAACATTCTCATGGCTCATGTCTCCCCAGGGCCGTTTGTTCCTCTGATCTTGGGTAAGTACTCTTGAAAATGCATGAAACCTCAGCTGGGGCTTGGGCTGGGTGCTACATTCCTGGTGCTCTGTGGCTCTTTCACAGATGCTCAGTGTCCACTGGCCCTTTTGAATGATTTTAGCAGAATTACCTAGTGTGCCCAACAATTTACACAGGCCATTGCTTGCTTAAGGTCACTTTGGGAAGTGGACTGACATCTGCTCTAGGACTGGGAGTGAGCTGTGTTGAAGGAGGGGCTGGAGGTAGAGAGGCAGCATGGATGTCCCTGGTATTGTCCCTGCACAGTCCCTGCATGGTCATCCCTTAGTGTTCCCCCATGGGGTCAGAGCATGGTGCTGGCTCCTTGCATGACAGATGAAACTCTATGTAGGGCTGCCATCCTGGGACTCTGATGTACACCAGGACAGTGCTGAAGGGAGAGTGACTTTTGAGATGTAGGGACAGGAGCTGGACATCCAGCTGCATGCCCCATCAGTAGCAGGAGTGTGGCCAGTACCCTGTAGCTCTTGGTCTCCTGAGGACGAGGTCCCATGGGCTGACTCCAACCAATTGGCTCTCTCATCTTCCAGGTCTGTCCGGGGGCATCATCCTTCTCTTTTGCCTGGTGGTTGTCGCTTTCTGCATGATCCTGAAGCACAGAGAACGGTAAAGCCGAAGTCTGCTTCAGGGCTGAACCCCACAAAGGAGCTCCTCAGTGAAAGTCTGAGATAACCTCCTGGGCCTCCCATCCCATGCTGTAGCCCCCTCCCCAGGCAGATAGTGCCTGGTAGCACCTCAGGATTTGGGGGTGGGGATGGGGAAGCCTGCAGGGGGGGTGGCTGGGCAGGCATCCATGTGCCTGGGGTAGTGTCTACTTAGGGATGCCCACCTCCCACCACTTGTGAGGATGCCATGAGGCAGGTGCTTTGCGCAGAGGGCAGTGGTACCAAGAAGAGCAAGGACAGGGAGAACCCCTGGGAGCATTCAATGACACTCCCATCTCTGCTTGGAACAGTCTTAGAACAACGGCCAGGCCCATATTGGAACACTACAGGGAGACCCTCAACACTTGCAGCCCCAAGCAGGAGTGGTGGTCACTGGCTTTCTAAAGGGGCAAAAGATGGGAGGGTAGAGTGTGCAGAGGTGCTGAAGGAGAAGGGGAGCTGGCAGGGGTGTTTACTGTGTAGTAAGGAAGGTGAAATGTGGCCTTGAAACAGAGTGTAAGTTTAACCACATATCCCAGGAGCCAGGAGAGAAGTCTTGGCCTAAGGGGCCAGGTAATTCCTTTGAGGGCTCTATCCAGGAACTGATGCTGGGGCTTGTTTTTCAGAATTCTGGGACACAAAGGTCTTCAGAAAAATGGGAGGGCATTTGCCTTTTTCATACAGGAAGTCATAAAATAATTTTAGCACAGAATAATGGGAGGTTCGAATAAATAGAAAATGTGGTCTCTATCTCCTTCCCTCTCACTGCCCAGTTGCTATCACAGCAGTACATGTGCCCATCTGCTTCATGTGGTGCCCTGAGACTTGGCAGTCTCAGTGACATGGTTCCATGCTGGGCTCTGAGGGTGTGATGCCAGGATTGACACTGGACTGGGCACACTCAAAGCAGGTACCCTAACCCCGTGACATCATTCTGAGGGAGCAGAGATGAATGAGGGACATTGCTTCAGCCCTATAAGCCTTTTTTTTCTCTTTTCCTACTCTCAGAGCTGGGAATTGTGATAATCTGTTTTCCTTTCCCAAACTGTGACCTATAACAATGAGTTCAGGACATTTTCAAGACCAGATAAATCAGGCATGAAAGGCACCTGCATGTGATGGGTCAGGAAGACAGCAGACATTTGCTCTCCACAGTCATAATGGCCGTGAGTGACAGACTTGCACTCCTCTTCCATCAGCAATTATTATACGAACAGCAGCCCTAAAGAAGACCTCCACTTAGAAACACGGGAAGTCTACTCCATTGACCCCTACAACCCAGCAAGCTGATCAGAGACAAACTGGTATGGAACAAGATGTCTAGCATTCACATTTCTCACTGCATGGGATGGCCAGATCTTACTGTATGCTCTGTAGCATGAATGGCTTACGAGCCTACTTTATGGCTGGGTTCCACTGAGGGTTCAGTGGAATGAATAACTAATTCACCTCCTTCACTGCATATTGAGCAAGCTCACAAATAAATGGCTCTGTCACTGGGCGTGAAGCTAGAGGAGACTGAGAGGAGCTGAGAAGGAAGCAGAGGGTGGGGTGAGGACTTTGATCCACAGTGCTGAATGGGGGAGAGCCTTGGGGAGTGAGTCAGTTTGTGCTTGTGCTTGTGTGGTGTACATGTGCACGCATGGGATGTGCACACAGGTGTGTGCATTATGCATGCAGGAGTGTATTGAACATCTGTATATGTACGTGGGGCGCCACTTGTAGCCCACCAGGGACCCCGACCAGTGGGTAAAGCTGGGGACCACATCAGTAATTCGCAGTTCTCGAAGAAGAATCCGGCCTGAAATAGAAGAGGGACAGGGAAATAAAGGGACTTGAAACGAAGGGTTCCGATCAGGAGTCCATTTAATGAAGGGAAAAATAGACCTTTTATAGACAATGCAAAACAAAGAGAGTAGAGGCGAGGCGCAATAGGAATGGCTGTAACTTTCCACAGGAACATCTTGATTTTCCAAGGTTAATAAGATTATCATCAGACAAGAGATCCACATTATCTTTGAGCAACAAAATGCAAAATCTAATCTCAGCTTGGGCCTTTTGACCCCTGTCATTACAAGGACATCTTGGAGCCTAGTGACTCTCTAGCTCTAGGCTATTTCTATTTCTTTGGGTCCAAGGGCAAAAGGCCACATCTACTTGCATGCAGCTTGTCACTTAAGCACTTTGGCTCAGATTTTCAGAGACTCCGTTTTGATTAGTGAGAGGGCTTTTTAATTATTCCAAACAGTCCCCAACATATGTGCATGCAAGTGTGTGCATGTGGTATTGCACATCCTTATATGTCTGCTATATGCATGTGTATGTGTGTTGTTTGTACATGTGTATGTATTTGTCTTTATGTTTTCTTGTATTGCACATGTATACATGCATGTGTGCTGTGTATGTTTCATGTTTGTATATATGTTTGCATATATGTGTACCTGTATGTGTTGGTGTGTATTTCATGCATTTGTGTTATATATATCCATGTGTATATATGCCTGTGTGTAGATATCTGTATTGTGTAGATATGTGTATTGTGTGGCATGTTTATTGTGTACAGGTATCCATATGTGTACCCATGTATGCAGCTATATATTTTAGGCATGTATATGTGTATTTTGTGTATATGTGCCTGTATGTGGCACATGTTTATATGTGTGAGCACAGATATGTGCATGCACATGCGATTGAGTCTGTATGTGCAGATGGCTCCTGGCAGTCCTCCTTATGATGACCTATTTGAGGACCAGGAGACCTCATCTTTGGAGGAGACAGACCCTTTCCAGGCACTTGAAAGCCCAGTGAAGGGAGTTCAGGGTCTGTGTCAATTTGAGAGCCCCAGGCCCACCATTCCACTGAGGTAGCTTGTGTCAACCTCATTAATCATGTTTCTAATTCCCCCACTCCTCCCACTGAATAAACAGCAAGAGCTATTTTCCCAGTCACAATCTTGTCAGTAGCAAGGCAGGCTCGGGGAACTGGGCAGCATCCACAATTTCCCTGTGCTCTTTGGAGCTTGTTCCATGAAAGAAAGATGGATGCCAGGCAGGTGGGGAAGGGTAGAAGCAGGCTGGCCATGCAGGGTAAGTGGGAGAGGCTCTGGCTTCATAGTCTCCTACACACACATACAGCAGCTGCCATCTCCCATAATAAAATACATACACATGTACAAAATTACTGTTTGTGTGCCCAACTTGCCTGTCAGGGAGGGGCTCCCTGGAGGTCACTATCTGTCTGTCCACCAGTGCAGCCTGGAAACTCACTCTGGAACCCCTGCCTCAGTGACCTGGCTCCTGGCTTCCAGCTCCCAGCTCCTGGCTTCCAGCTCCTGGCTCCAAGCTCACACCGGAGAGGACTGAACCTTAATATTGCTGTCCACTATGATCTGCACTGGCTGGCACAGGGATGCAGAGACCAAGCTGCCTGGACATGCTTCTTGAGCAGAATGGAAAAATCAGAGGGATCGCTTCTTGGCCTTTTGGCTAAGATCAAGTGTGGAAAACTTGGAGGGAACCCAGTTCTAAGTGCATGGGGTTTCTTCTGCACCATGTAACTCACTTACAGCTCACTCATAGCTATTCCCTCTTGTTCCCTGGTCATAGTGATAAGCAGTAATGCTGTGGCACATCTGCACAATGAATTTGGTTTTCACTTCTATGCTGGCTGTGTTTTCTCACAGAACATTTTCTGCCTTTCTATGACCACTCTCTGACTCCAGCGTACGCACTCTGAAACCCCAAGAGCCAGGTTTTAAACCTGGCTTTTAGTCTACACCTTCAGCTTCAGGTGTTCCCTGGGCAGTCACTATGGAATGTGATTTAATAGTTTTGGTGTTAGTTGTGCCAATAAATTCCATCTTTGAAAGATGTGCTGACCCAACTGGTTCTTTCTGAGTCCGAGGGCTCTAGTAAGAGGCATGTTTCCAGCTTCAGTTTAGACACGTTCTGACGCGTCTCCATGAAGCTGGGCCACAGCTCCCCACACTGGGTGGCTTGAGTCCTGCCCATGCTTCCTCACCATCCTTCCCTCAACCTCCTCCAGCCAGGACACTGTGCTCAGTGGTGGTGAGGCAACATGTCCCCAAGTCTCCCAGTCTTGGCAGAGCACAGAGACCAAATGCATCTCCCTGCTTCTGTGGAAGGGCCCAGGTTACAGTCCCAAACACTCATGTAGCCTCCTGTCTTCTAGACTGACCCCTGTACCCTCACAGCCCCAAGGCCCCTCTGGCGACCAACCCTTTCCATTACCTTCCCCTGGTCTCCACGTGAGGCTCACGAGTGGTGCCACAGAGCTGTCCTGTGCAGGGTGCCCCAAGGCTATGGTGCCTCATAGCCAGGACAGGCCTATCATAGATATCACCATTCATGCTAACACAGCCTCTGAGATAGTGACAGGCTGCCTGTACCCCTGGGAGCATGCACAATCCCCCAGGTCTGCCCCAACGCCAGAGCTGATACGGTCCACTGCTCCCTTCATCCGGTTGGCACTATGCTCCTCTGCACCTGCCTCTGCTCTGCCAAGCCACCTGGGGCTCCCAGACCTACCACTTGCCCCAGCTGCGCCTACACTCTCCTCCCACACCTTGACCCTCCTTCAGTCCCCTCCACACACTTCAGTCCTCCCCCCACACCTGAATCCTATTCATACTCCCCAACACCACAGACCCTCCTTCCTCCTGATTCTCCACAGATTGTCTTCCCCTACACACTCCCTCTCTCGCCTCTCTCTTTACCCTTGCACATCCCTCCCAGTCCCACTAGGGGGCCCTTCTCCCCACAGCTCTGTCTCCCCGTTCCCTTTCATCTCGGCTGCCTTCCAGCACCTCTCTTCACACACAGACTAAGCCCTGTGCTATGTGACACAGTCTCCACTGTAGCTGACACATATGCAGCTATGTCTCCACTGTACCTGACCCTCTCTCACCTCTGGCCCCTTTCCAGGTCACAAAAAGAACAGACTATCACCAGCCACATAGTGCCCAGGACAGTGGCCTCTGTCACAGTGCCCCACAGAGTCCCCTGCTACTATTGTATTCCCTGCCTCCCTGGCAGGTCTCCCTAAACGGCACAGACACTACCCACCTGTGCCCCAAGACCCATGTCCCAGCCAACAGCCCTGACACCCCCACTACTGACCCAGTTCAACTGGCCAAGCCCTGTAGGGTTCACTCTGGGTTGACCAGAGTGGGTGTAGCACTTAGTGGCAGAAGCCAGAGATGCAGCTTTGGCCCAGACACTGCAGCCCCCACCCCTTGGACCCACACACAGACCTGTCACTGAGAGATAGATCCTTGCAGAACCCTGAACAGCTGCAGGAAAGAGGGTATTTTCTAAAGGGAAAATTGGGAGATTCCAAACATGCTCAGCTCTGGATATTCCAAATATTTCCAACCTGCATCTCCGACCAGGTTCCCCCCAGCCTCACACTTCTCTGTCAGACTCTTTTCTCCTTAGCGCTGTGCTTAGCTGTAACCATGGCTCACTGACCATTGCTCTTTGGAGACAAACTCCAGGCAGAACCAGGTATCACAGTACCACCGGGAGTTCCTGGCCCTTCCTTCCTCCTCTCATGGACCCTGAGCAAAGTGCCACAGACCCAGGCTGGAGCCTCTGAGGGATCAGGTGGAGATGGGAGAGAATGGCACTGTTCACTCGCCCCAGCCCATGCTGAGTGCCAGTAATAGTCCTCTGTCCTTCCTGTCAGTATCTTGGCCTGTCCCCTGGAGTCTTGGTTCTTTTCTCCTAGGGAAGAAAGGGAGTAATGGTACTCAGGATGCAGCTTCCCCCGTCCTGAGGGAGGAATCCATCACTCCTATCCCACCCCAGTGCCTCTGGTTGGCTCCTGCATTCCCAAGGGACACCCCCTCCACAGTCCTATATCACCTGCATGTCTGCCTTCCTCACCTAGTGCCCCAGGGACTAGAGCAGGAAGGCTGGACTGCTCAGGGCCAGCAACTGTGGTGGCAGTGGGACTCTCCCAAAATGATGCAAATTGGTGGCCAAGGACTCACCCAGGAACCGGAAGTTCCTCCTCTGAAAAGGATGTAAATTAGAGGCTAAGAAGAGCTCACCTAGGAAGAGGAAGCTGTGGTTTGCTATTGCAGCTGAGAGCTTTTTATCAGAACCTTAAGTTCTCCAGAGCTCCTGCAGAGAAACAGACAGTTGTGTTTGGCTCTGGCTCACCTGTGAATGATGCTTGTCTTCAGGACTGGCCAATCTCAGGGATGAAAGTCTCTTCCCCCGGGGGCCTGGCGCCCACCTTCTGCCCAGCAATTCTCCTGGCCATCCTGGCACTAGCCTTGCTACTGGTGCCCACCCTCAGTAAGACACAGGGAACCAGGGTGGGGGAGAAGGACACATGGGAGGTCTGAGGAATCTAGGAGAATGGCTAGGGAGGACAGAGACCACGGTGCGCTGAACACATGGGGGTGGGTTGAGGGTGGGGGTTGGCTGAAGAACCTGAGAGGAGGGCCAGGGAAGACAGAGACCATGGGGAGCAGGACACAGAGGAGGCATGGGAACAGGTACACAGGAGAGAAGTGGGGCAGGGGGCAGTTGCAGTTGCTACAGACACAGCCTGGGACCTGCTCCTGGTCTCTGTAGCTGAGGACAACAGGCAGGTAGGCCAGGAACCCTTCTGCTGGGGAAGTCATTGTGCTCCTGAGGTATCTAAAACTCTTGATGGTCTTTGGTGATCTCTGTGGGGGTCGAGTAGTCTCTGGGGTCTTTGGGGATATTCGGGGTAACCCTGAAGGTTTCCGGGGACCTCATTGGGTCCCTGGTGGTCTCTGGGGTTTGACTCTGACATTGGTTTGACTCCTGACATGCATCTGCTCTGCAGGGGCTCCTGGGATGGTGTCAGGTCAGTGATGGGGCTGGAAGTTGGACAGCCCCAGATTGGGTTAGTCCCCATAGTGAGAGGATTATGAGATCCAAACACAGAAACCTCTTTTGTTCTTGAGCATCAAGGGAAGCCCAGCAGGCCTGGGATGGATCCCCTAATGCTCCTTTCTTGCTCTGCTCAGCCCAGCCTTCAGGGTGATTGATCCTGGACTTCTTGACCAGCCCAGAGATCAGGGTTCAGAATCAGCATGGGCAGAAAAAGGGCATATCTCTGGGCCAGAACAAGAATTGAGTGTAGGTGGGAAGGATACTCGGCGCTGCAATCACTCATCGACCCTCCCCTTGGAGCCCTTCCTGCCCAGTGTGGGGATGCTGGCTTCCCCCTGCAGCCTCTCAGCGAGTTCCTCTCCCAGCACCATCAGGTCCTCAGACCTGCTCCCTGGAGGCCACGTCCCCACAGTGCCACAGTGTTGTTCATCTACTTTTTTTCTTTTTTTTTGGATTTTGGGCCACACCCGCTGACACTCAGGGATTACTCCTGGCTATTCGCTCAGAAATCGCTCCTGGCAGGCACGGGGGACCATATGGGGAACCGGGGGATCGAACCGCAGTCCGTCCTAGGTTAGCGCAGGCACCTTACCTCCAGCGCCACCGCCCGGCCCCTGTTCATCTATTTTTATTTCTGTCCACAGAAAGGTCCCAGCAGGAGAAGTGAAGGTGCTGCCCTGTGTGAACATTACAGGTCAGGACCTGTGTGTCCTCCCAGACAAGAACCACCAGCAGTATTAATTGAAAGAAAATATTGACTGAGGCACTACAGGAACCTCTGGACAGTCCTTACTGTTCTCTGTGGTTCTCTAGTTGGGTTTTAATGGGCTGAAGGGGCAGAAAGCAACACAGTCACACAGGGGCAGGAGGCAACAAAGTGACACAGGCAGTGATACTTGGTTGTGACGCAGGCATGGGCACACCAGGCATAGTGACCATCATGTCTGTAGCCTGAAAATCACCAGATGGGATAGCTGGAAAGTCACACAGGAGAGCTGAAGGTGCCCAGTAACAGAAATGTTGCCTTGTCCCCTTGGGAGAGGTGCAGAATGCAAGATGGGGCTATTCCCATAGACTTGGGGTTCAGGGTGGCTCACAGATACCACATGTATACACAGACAAGAAATATACATGCCAAATGTAGCAGACACACCACATGTACACAGAAACACATATAATACAGGCATACATCATAGACACAAAATATGTATGCATGCCACACATAACAGACACCTGTGTGTATACACATGTATGCCACAAACACATCACTTGTATACATAGGTATACAGACATATGAAAGGCACACATCATGTGCATATACCAAAACATACACGAATATGTGGTATATATATGTATATATATATATATATATATATACCATGCATACACAGATATGTTAATATAACACAGACAGGGGCCGGGTGGTGGCGCTGGAGGTAAGGTGCCTGCCTTGCCTGCGCTAACCTAGGGCAGACCGCGGTTCGATCCCCCTGTTCCCCATATGGTCCCCCGTGCCTGCCAGGAGCGACTTCTGAGCGAATAGCCAGGAGTAACCCCTGAGCGTCACCGGATGTGGCCCAAAAACCAAAAAAAAAAAAAAAATAACACAGGCATATCAAGATATGCACATTGTGTCACATAATAGATATGGCACATATAAACACAAGCACAGATACATGCACATATAGGACACTTGTAACACACACCACCTATATAAATAGTTAAATGTGTGTCATATACAGTGCAGTCACAACCCCCCCACATACATATTAAACTGGTGTGTTTATGTTCCCTTCATCAGGCATACTGAGACCCTCTATAGCAGGAGATGGAGATGGATTCCCTGGTGGGCAGAGTCCTGCCAATAGGGGTATCTGGGACATCAGGAGAGAGTGGTGGGCTCACGCATCATTTGACAAGGCATTTCTGCAAGGTCATCCTCTGATTCATGTGCAGTCTGACATGTGAGCATTATAAGGGCACACACACCTGACTTCACATGCAACAGGATACAGGATACATGCATGTCATTGTATCTTATCAATATGGCTAAAAACCAGCCCCCTTTTAGCCAGAAAACACATCCTGAGTGCAGACAGGGTGAGAATCTTTGAAAATTTTCTACCTACAAGCAAAAATCATCTCTCTGGATTATAAATCAACTATAAAATCAAAAATATATAAGTGTCTATCATAACAGGACCACAGTCACACATACATACACATCACAGACACATACCACACACACATGAATATTAAGAGACATTAAAAGGGAGAAACACTGTGAGTTTAATAGTAACTGACCAAAAACTGATGTATCAAAACCTTGAGACAGAAGACCAGAAGACAAGCTGAGATGCAGCCTCTGTCCCCTCTTATGAAGAGATGCTCTTTAGGGCTCTACTTTCTTCTTTTATTTTTATTTTACTTTTTGGTTTGGAGTCACTGGGCAAGCTCTTTTTTTTCTTTCACCTTTAGTCCCATGATTTATCAACTCCTGTTATAACATATATGACAAATAGCAGGTGTGTACTTTTGATTTTTTAGATATATTCCCTATACCAAATATATTTCTTTATTTGCCACTATATAAGAGGATATTCAATAATAGTTATAGTTGTTTTTATAATTTTTTATTTAAACTGTTGTTACAAAGTTTTTTTCCCCAATATATAAAGTTTTCATGATTGAGTTACAGTCATACAATGTATAACAACCTAACAACTTTCACCAGTGCACATTTTCTGCCACCAATGTCCCCAATTTTCTCTCTTCTCCTCCCTGATGTTCTCTTCCCTCTCACCCACCCTCTGGGGTATTAAATTATAGGCGCCTCTCCAATTGTCAAACTTTATCAACCTGAGCCTCTCTTGTGTGTATATTGCATGCTCATTTAAAATACATTTAATGGAAAATTAAATGATAACCACTCTGAACTATGACCCAGGAAATGGCCATCTCTGCAGAGACTTGTTGTGGAGGGCTGGGAAAGAGAGTGAACCCCATAGAGCTTCGTTACATGTGCCTGAAACTGTGGGAGAGATTTTTTAAATTATCTTTATTTAAACACAGTGATTAAAAATATGATTGTAGTTGTATAATTACAGTCATGTAAAGAACATCCCCCTTCACTAGTGCAAGATTCCCACCACCAATTTCCCAGATCTCCCTCCTCCCCACCCCACCCACACCTGTACTGAGACATATGGCGAGCTTCATGTCATGAGCTGTACCTACCAGCCCTCATCTCTCTTGTCTCTGAGATACTGTTATAAATGTCTTTCATTTTTCTTAAAACCCATAGATGAGTGAAA